>CAHIKZ030000162.1:0-7500 GCA_903632075.3 Acanthosepion pharaonis | reverse complement strand
GTATGTACCTATATATGGATATATATGCATATGCATATATGTATCTCTATATATTTACATAAGTATGTATGTGAGTATAACTGTATCCTCTTTTTTTATAGTGACTTTGTATGTATATATATATATATATATATATTTTTATTTATATAAAAATATATATATATATATATATATATATATTTTTTAAAAATATATTATTTTGGTAATATATATTTTTATATATATATAAATATATATCTACATATATATATATATATATATATATATATATATATATATATATATATATATATATATATACGTATGAATATATGTGTGTTTATAACTATATCCTCTGTTTTTATTTGTAACTTTCAATATATTACAATTCTTTCAATAATATATTTTCCTGAAACTGTATTTTTTAAGATTAATTAATTTAAATTTCAATTAATATCAATTCAAACAAATATTACTTACTTTTATGTATTTTTTGCACTTAGATGGCGAGTTAATTAGGTATTGACACATCTATCGATAACCTGATTTTTTCCAGATTTTTTTCAAGCGGGGATTATTTTTGCAAATGTACTTGTCGTACATAATTTGAAAATCTTATTTTATAAATTTTTTAGCTCATGTTAGAAATTTAGAAAAAATATTCTACGCATTCTAATATTTCATTGATTTTATGTACTTTATCTTTTGCCGTATGAAAAAGTTTTTTGGGTAATGTTAGAAATGTAACAATAAATTTCAAATTTATTATATTTAGCCTTCTTATATATTTAATGTTGTCTAACAAGGCCCGTTCTTTCAATAATCTGTCCAAAAAATTTCAAAATTCTTTTAAAACACTGGGATTCGCTTTATTTTAGCAATCTTTTTCATTTAAATTGTATGTCTTAATTTAATAACAATATCACTTGACCTCTACATATCAATACAGAATTTTAGAATTTATAAATTATTCTAATTAAATTTTTGAAAAAAAATACGAACATTTCATATAAAAATTCATTAATTTTCGAAATGTCCTTTGCTTAAGACATTAATGTCCATAATATAATTAATTCATAAATGCATCTATAATTAAATAATGTCTTATTGCTCTTATTATTTTAATATTCTGAGCAGATTTTCTTAAAATGGTCGTCATGCTTGACCCCCGCCACAATAACGGAGACTTTAAATTCTTCTAGAACTTGTCCTTTTAACTAATATAAATCTTAAATGCGTTAAAAAAGAATTTTTCGAAATTTCATAAAATAAAATATGTGTAGGTAACAAATGCAAAGAAAAATGAATTAGCAAAATTTTCTAATAAAAAATATTTAAAATTAATTTAATTCTTTTGTTAATAAGTCTAAAAAGTTTCATTAAAATTCAGCAACTATCTGTTTTTTACAATAATTTAAAAATCGATGTGCTCTTCACCGCAGAAACATGCTAAGTTTCCAAAATAATTCAATGGCACCAAGTTCCCTCAAGAAGAAAATTCTTGAACAAGATTTCGAATGTTCTAAAAAGGATAAAATAATCCTCTGCTCGGTTTTATCAAATTTGGGGGTATTTTTTCATCATGTATCCTAATTTTTAGCGAATCTTTCGAGGTACATATCTCTCTCTCTCTCTCTCTCTCTCTTTCTCTCTCTCTCTCTCTGTATATATATATATATATATATATATATATATATATATATATATATATATATATGGTATGATATAGAAATCCTATATATTAATTGGGGTAACTGAAGGACAAAATGAGAAAAATATTCTATGTAACGCGTTTACTGTTTAACCAACAGGAAATGCGATACGTAGAATATTTTTTTACATTTTCTCATTTAATTCCCTACACACACACACACACACACACACACACACACACACACACACACACATATATATATATATATATATATATATATATATATATATAACACCACAACTAAGAAATACGTTAAAATTTGCTATCTATTTCAAAGTAAACATGCATATAAAATGTGATTTGTTATCAAATAACTTGTTTCTTGTTTGCACTCACTTTTCAAAAGTTTTCATAGTGAACAAATTAGTCTTTCAGATGTCTTTTCAATTTAAGTCTATATAACCCTATTTCTGTTGAGTATCTATCTATCTATCTATCTATCTATCTATCTATCTATCTATCTATCTATCTATCTATCTATCTATCTATCTATCGTTTGAATCAGTTAAGCTAGTATTTCTAATATAAGTAAAACCACTCACTCTAAAGACTTTGACTTTTATAGCTCCATATCTATCCCAGTAATCAATTCTTTGTTGTACGTAAAAATCCGCTATTGCTTCAAATTCAATGTTTCTTTTTTTACTTATATTTGTGATACGGTCTTTATTTTCTGTTTGTCTCTGAATCTTTCTTTCTATCTATTTGTTTATATTTTAGGAATTCTTTAATAAATGTAGCTTCTATAGCTATATATTGTCTTTATAGTAATTAACCCTAATTAATAGCACTCAGAACAAAAGAGCTGTAGAACTGCTATAAGAGAAACTGAAAACAACCTCATAAGCTTTTTAGGGTATTTTTAAACAAATAAAGTTAAACCAAACACAGATCCAGTTCATTTGGTGGCCGCTTGCGAAATTTAGCTCCGTTTGGCAAAAGGCCATAGTGTTTGACACATAACAACGGATTAATTTATTACACACATGAATTCATCTATTGGATACACAATGTTTTTTTCAATTAAATCATTCAATGAAATCATAAACTTATGTATCACACTCACACATGTCTACTCGGTTTATTATCTTTTAAACAGTATAATCTCTAATCTTTTCAGTACGTGTTATTATTTATGATAATAAATGAAATGTAAATGAAAGAATAAATTTAATTAATATTTTTTTAAAAAAACTATCAGGATTTAATTCAGAAAATAGATATATGGAAACAACAAAGTAACAAGCTCTAGAATGAAAAATGGATCCCTTGTAAAAGGCACCGTTCCGTCCCTTCAAACGACCCCAGCTAAAGTTGAAATAACATGTTACTGTGGTTTCTTTTGCCTTAGGTAAGCTTTAGCCTCGAAAAAAAAAAAAAAAAAAAAAAAATGCTGCATTTTCCACTATTTTTCGCAAGAATACATGCTAATTCACAGATAATGAATCATCACCATGTTTTGAATTAAGACAGAATTGAACAAATATCATGTCAGACATCAAATGGTCCTGACAAAAAATATCAATTACGTATTTGTGATGAAAAAAAGCAGGCGATTCATTTATTATAAATATTTCAAGTGGCTGTAGGCTGTAAAGTATCTTATAGCAAACCGGGTGTGACACGTGGATGTTTGCAGACATCTGCGCTTAATATATAGCTCATTAAAAAATACGTTATTGAAAATGATAATTTACTTATAAATATCTGAAATCAGAACAAGGTGTGATATATGCTTTCTTCAATAACTATTGCAACTATATTGTATGCAGGGCCAGTGAAAGTGTCTTGTGACCCTCCCGAATCTATGATACGGGGTGTCTCAATCTACTTCCTTCTTAATTTTCGTAAGATAGCATTCATATAAATCACAAATTTTATTGTAGCCTAATTATGTACAATAATGGACCAGATGCAATATAGGTGAACAATTCAATTAGAAAAATTTAAAATAAATACAATATATCTAAATACAAATTAAAGACATGTCATAATAGATCATTGCATCTTAAATAAATCAACAATGTTTTGCGGCAATTTTTAACATCAACTTGAAATTTTTCTTGTTAAAACCTTGAATAATTTTCAACATTAGGAATAAAAAAAATATTGAATTTTATATAGTGTTTTTTAAACTTAGCATGAACGAAACAAATTCATAGTTTTGGATGATAAAAAAGTCTCTAGAATGATATCAAAATCTGCGAAAACTTTTCATCCTTTAATAGTCGCTTTTGCTGAGTTTAACTTGTAAAACATAAACTTAGGTAGAAAAAAAAAGCAAATGTTAATAAAATAGCAAGGCTCACAAAGTAATGCCCGGGTTCCTGATTAGGTTTGAGCCCTGAACGTCAGGGATTCGGGAGTAATATGCAGAAGCCTTGATTGTAGGTTTAGATTATTCAATTACAAAACTATAAACTTAATTTTACCTTTTCTTTTTATTTTAAAAGAGATTACATTGTGGAATTAAGTATTGTAACATTTAAACCTTTTATACATTTTCATAATAGATTATATCAGATTTGTAGAATAATGGCAAAACTACTTATTCTTACCAAATTAACGAACAGGCATTACTAACGATATGATTGGTTGTCTTTATTTAGCAGCATATAAACACCTCTATGGGTTATTTAATAACGAAATCTAAATATTTTTTACGCAATACTATTTTTTCAGATAATAATTGTTTTAGTAGAACAAGTTTTACTAATTAACCCACAGCTGTGAAGGAAGAGCTGGATTCATAGCTTTTCCAAGGGTAAGAATGTAACGAACCTAACTGAAATTGGAACTCGGCTCTCCAATTAACAATTCCGAACCATTATCCGTTCTACTACTCGCATATCTGGTATTCATATCCGGTCACTCATGTAGGCACTGACCAGGCTCGATGTTGCTTAACCTCGGTGATCGTATGGGTAGCGTGAACCGCTATCTCTATGAGAAAATTAAATTCTTAATGAGAAAAAAAAAGATGAAAGGACGGATTCTGTGGGTAATGTTGGAGAAAGGTGGGAAAATTTAAGGTGGAAGAAAGGGAAAGATGCTAAACTATAGAGTGAGGCGGGGAGCTTGGGAAGAGGGCAGAATGTGAAATTTCGTAGGTGGGGACAAATGAAGAAGAAAGAGAGAAGTGAATTAAAAAAATAAAATAAAAAGTAATGAGATAGGGAAACTGGTGACTATAAACGGAAAATTTGGTTTAAACACCGGAAAAAGAAGACTGTTTTTTTTTCTTTTTTTTTTTTTTCTTTTATAGCCCACAAATCAGCAGAATAATTGTGGTGGTGTTGTTCGTCAATATTTAGAGGGTTGTCAGTATTTAGAGTTGTTTCTGAGATAAATATTTGCACTAATTTTCTTTTAGCAATATTATTATTGTTATTATTATCATTATTATTATTATTATTAGTAGTAGTAGTAGTAGTATTTTGTTACTTTTGATTGCAAGGATATTATTCAGCCGATGAAATCTTCATGTCTTGAACTAAGCTGGGCTCATACAAGGTGGCTTGAAAATAAAAATTAAAAAAAAAGCATGAAAAAGATACATGAAATAACCAACGTAAGGGAAGTATCAAATTGTGGAAAATCAAAATTCAGTAAGTCTTTAGTATGAAATACATATATTATATATGTATATGTATATACTTTAATCTATGTGTTTATATATATTTATTTATATATTATATATATATTTATATTTATTTATATATATTTATATATATATATATCAATATATATATTTTATGTATACATATATTTATATATGTATATCAATATGCATAGATACAAATATATACTACGTGTACCTCTGAAGATATTTTATTGATATAATCCTCATACGTATATGTATATATTTTATACATGTATATATATATAAGTGTGTGTGTATGTGTCTATACATACATACACACATATATATATATATATATATTTATATACACGTATATATTTATGCATATTTAGATATTAGTATATATTTATGTATATTCATATATATGTATATATTTGTATATATTTATGTATATATATATATATATATATATATATATATATATTTATATGTATATATATTTATATATATATATATATATATATATATATATATTCATATATAGATTTATATGTATATATATATATCTATATTTATACGTATATATATCATTCTTTTATAATACGCACACATACATACACACACAAACACACACACATATATATATATATGTGTGTGTATATATATATATATATATATATATATATATATATATATATATATATATATATAGTTCACCCTGCAGTGATATATAATATTTAACATGCTAAAAGATGTCATTACTGTTTAGATGTGAACCCTCTAAACAGTTGGATATAAGATGAGATATAACTTGTCAGATTTTTCATTCATTCAATCAATTTCTTGTTATGCTTGGAGATTATCTGATTAATGACGATGTGATAAAAGGCAAAAACTAGAATTAAGGAAGGAAAGTAATTATTTAATAATGAAGTTACTTCATCTAAGAATTCATCAAAATTAAATCCTTTATGGTTGTTCTAATATCGATTGAAATTAACTCTAGTCTTCGCATTTCGTGTTTCATATTTGTTGGGTTTTTGATTTATATAATACTATGATTAAGGTTGAGATTACTTTATATATTTAAAGTTCTTACTGCGAAATTAGTACAAAGTAACCTATATTTAGTGATACTAGGACAGCTGCGAAACTGATGGACCCAATTGCAATCATAAAACTATGAGTTCGGCTGGGGTCTTTAGCCTTCTTATATTTTGCTTCAGCTTAAACCGAAATATAAGACTCCTTTTGTTTTTGTTTTTTTCCCTTGGCCCCAAATTATGACAATGTTAGCGAGCAGAGATCTATCCTTCGTCTAAAATCATTACTGCCATTAATAAATAATAACACTTTATAAAGGAGATTCGCGTTTCCGAAATTAATAAAACATGTTTTTTTCTCGAAATATTAAGATTCTAAATATTTGACACAAGTCTAAAATGCTGAGTAAAAAAACAAAAACATGTTTGCAGTAGATCTAAAATATATTCACTTTATGGGAAAATCAGATAAAAAATAGAATCAAGAATCTGTAAAGCTTAACATCTGCCTTAGAACCCCAAACTCAACTATTGTTAGCCTTTTTGTTTAATCAATTCTCCCCAAGAAAGGCGATAATGCCACTAAGATGCAAATGGCTAGTTGTAGTAAAAGAAAATGTAAAAAAAGAAGACAAATGTAAAAAAAAGAAAGAACCGAAACCCAATCCTAAGTAGGAAACATGATATAAACCTCTACTCCTGTTCAAAAAACAGGGAGGAGTATGAACCGGGCGATAGTCGATCCTCTCTTCTCCTTAGTCCACACGAAATTTTGTGGGTCTGTGCCATTCTTGAATAGATCCTAGGACCACAGCCACCGTCTGTTGTAACTTTTAGATATAAAATTTTTTATAGTAAACTTTATTTATTGATAAATGAATACCAGTCAAATATGTACTAAATAAATATTATTTAATTCAAGTAAAGTAAAACAAATTTCATAATATATACAATATAAGCAAACACAACTAACTTTTTAAAGAATTCAGAAGAAAATTACAGTCATTGTTTCTTCTCCGTAAACCCTGCAATATGATATTTGGTGTATGCTGCAATGTGTTGTACGTATTTGATGAGACTAGATTAGATTACACTAGATCGGAGCCCACTTAAAAGCGGGGCTCAATTGGGAGCAATGAGTTCAATTGACATAATACTAACCCTCAATGATACATAAAGAT
>CAHIKZ030000161.1:2117500-2244426 GCA_903632075.3 Acanthosepion pharaonis | reverse complement strand
CCAAATAATCAAACGTCGCTGGGAAATACTACATCTCAAACCAGACCTAAAAAAACTGTTTAAAGAACCCGGCCTTCTTGCATATCGTAGACCTAAGAACCTAAAAGAAATCATAGGTTGTAACCACATTTCAGGGGACAAGGTAATCCGTAATAAACTAAGAACAAAAACAACAGGATTTTTCCAACCATGTAACAACAAAAGAAGTTTATGTTGCAACCATATTAAAAACACGAATTCATTCACTAGTTCAATCACTAAATCTACTTTCAAAATCTACCACGATTCTAACTGTAGAAGTCATAACATAATTTACCTCCTAGAATGCACACTATGCTAGAAACAATGTGTAGGAAAATCTGAATGGCCCTTTCACTACAAAATTAATAATTTTCGTAAGCGAATTAAGTCGGCTCCCCATGAAAAATTATTACCTGTAGAACAACATTTCCGCTTGGAAAAACATGATTTCAAAACCCATGCCTAATTCACTATAATTGAGAGAATAGAAAAGTTCAGAGCAGATGACATTAGAAAGATTTTAGAGTCCCATGAAAATAAGTGGATACAACGTCTAAAAACAAAATATCCAGGCGGGCTAAGCCATTAATTTAACAATATATAGATAGTACCAATATATAACTCAACAAATCAAAACCTACCCACATTTCTCACCCACACAAGACAGATATGCTTACGGAGGTGTGTAGGCCTCACAATTATACACTCACCCACACGAATATACACACTTACACACATCATATTCACTCATTCCCTAATGAGCCAAATGATAACACACACCCACAGCAATACACACGCTTACACATATCATACTCACTCACTCCCTAAGAACCAAATAACACACACAGAAACACTAAACAGAGACACACCCCCTCACCAGGTCCAATAAAACTGTCAAACTGACCAGAGAATTCAGAATAACATGTATCTATCCAGCTCTTATCTCTAATAACAACTTAAAAGAGACTGTTTGACTAACACAAGGAATGTTAAAAGATTCGTGTTAAAAAGATAAAAAAATAAAAATAAAAACAAATGAAAACTACAGACAAAAGTTCATTTTCTCCATCAAGACATTCATTTCTGTAGTTTAGTGCTACCAGCAAGCATAAATATTTCTCCTCCCGATGATGGCCATTTTGGTCGAAACTAGTCGAGAAATCTAAATGGAATAATAATAAAAACAACGAAAGAATATTAATCTACAACCCAGTGTTTCTAAAGATTTTAATTTTTTTATTGTTCAATATATATATATATATATATATATATATAGTTTTATAGCCAAGGTCAGTTTTATGGTTATGGTTAGCATTGTAACTGTTGACAAAAAAATTAACAGATTTTTGGTCATAAAAGTAAAATTATATGCACTACTAGAAACTAATAAAATTCAGCGATTATTTTCTTAGTTGTTCTGGGTCTGATTTGATTTTTATTAAGGAAATAATTATTTCGGTTGATGAACTATTTCAATGTTAATGATCCTTCTCAAAACTATAGAAAATACCAAAATATTATTTCTTTGAGAGCACATATAGATCTTATCTAGGAATGTGACCCAGTTATTCAAATTTGGCCTCCTGTTTTTGTCTGTCTTTTTTTTTTATACAAGTTCTTTACATATCTTCTTTTCGTATAGTATATGTAAAATACGTTTTTAATACACAAAATCATATATCGGATACTAAAATTTCCTATCGATGATCCTTTCGTGCTTACTTGCTCATCGTCTGTCCAACAGTTGAAATCGCTCACAGGTTGGTGATATCGCCCAGGTTGGAAAACCCTGTTTTGTACTAACAGGAAAATGAACCGTGCAGTCGGGTCCAATTTGAACCGAATTTAAATAGCATTCTGGAGTCCTCCGACGAATAATGTGTCCCATTCGCTTGACGTGAATTCAATCGAATATTCAGGGTTGTAATTGAGAGATCTGTTCTCATGTTAGATCATGTATTGAATAGTGGCAAAGGAGTGGCATGACTCATCATCTATCCATAAGGCTTTCCACTGCATTTGGAATATATACCACGTGTAGTTGCTGTACATCACCGAGTTATATGAGGTCACATATAATACTAAGAATTTATGCCATTATTTCTGGCACGTAAGTTGTGACGTTGCAAACTCTTCGAATGTGTCAAATACTAAACTTATGTATAATGAAATTATATATAGGAAATAAAAATACATTAAAATTTGTCGGTTACTATGGCATATGATAATTGATTACTTATCTGATACATAGAAACGGCTATTCTGCTGTGGATATGCCTATAGCGACAAAGCTATCGGCAGCTTAAGCGAAATCGATGAAGCTAGTTAAAATTTTGGTTGATTCTCTTTTTTCTTGACTGACAACTAGGCTAGTAGAAAGGTAACTGAATACAAAACGAGCCTGATGAGGAATGGTTACAACGATCAAAATCAGGTCGGGAATTGAACATTATTATCATATAATGGACAGAATCTGTCCAGATATCACATTTCAGTCTCGATAAAGACAAAAGCTTCTCTGCGTCCCTGTGGCTGATGTACTTTCCACTTGCAAAACTCTCATTATTCTATCGAGATTTCAATGGAAACTCTTTAGACGGGCTATATTCCTTAGTTCCATCAGTAGAGAACCGCTCTAATGCCCTACATATTCCAATGGTGAGATGGAAGTTGCACTTCTTCTTAAGAACCGCTGCTTTGAGACTACTCCCTCAGTCACTGCAATTTAAACCTGTTTAAGTTTAGGGTAAGTCGTTATCTTCCCCACCTATACCAATAAAATGAGTGTTGATCATAATCCTATATATCGAAATCCTGAAATCTAACATTTAAGTCCATTTTGTTCTATATCAATATCCTTCTAGATATCCTCGTAGGCAACCAATAGTCAATCCGGAAACGTTCATTGAACGTTGAATAGCTGCTACACATCACAGAAGTAATTGTCATAGCTCACGTGTGATGGTCAGTGTGAGGAACGAGAAGCCTTACTTCCAGCAAAGTGAATTTGCTTGGTGTGTCAGGTCCTGTTGAAAGACCGGCATTAAAAGAGAAATGGATTATTCTGAAATTCCCGTATCGTGGGCAGACGTACAAAGGAAAAAAATAAAAAAAGACTAAGAATTCAAAACCATCTTGAATTTATAAAGTCTCGGGCGAACGAGAAGTAAGTCTCGTATGCAAATTTTAGTTGCCTCCGACACAGGCATAAATAGCGATCTGGGAGGAAGATTGTGTTGTTGGTGTGACGGCGTACGTGCGTACTAACGAGACCGAGGGAATAAGAGGTCACTAGCGACAGTTCAGTTGGTAGACCGGGGGACTGGACGAGAGCAGGCACTTTAATCCATTTCCGTCATCGCAAACGACGGGCAAACTGAATTACCCACAGTCAGAATTGGTAACGTTCGATCATATTAAAGGTACGCTATTCAACAGGGTGCGGTAGAAATACCTCCCATACATAGCTCTCTCATAAGCTATTAGTGGTAATGTTGTTTTCATCTAGATAATGTCGTAACATTAGCTGGCTCAATGTGGGAAATATTTCTACCATATCGTGTACAACTCTCATGCATCACTCATGCATTTTCGACTGTTACAAACCTTTAAATATTACGAAATCGATAGAACCTCACAAATTAAACAATAGAGTGATCGGACACTACTCAAAACGTCACTTTTGGCTGTCTGGCGATTTAGTTTGGCAGTCGCGTGAAATCCCAATTCGTATTTTTCTCTGGAATAAAAGAAGTGCCAGGATACCATTTGTCTGATAATGTGTGGCGCAATTTGTCATTGATGGGAAAACAACATTATATTATTAGCGCCTGAATATGCAATCTGATCATTTGTTTATTGAATTTTACAATTACAGCTGTAGCAATAGGATTCTCACATATTTTTTGGAGATGAATAGATTCATCTTCCTTTTATGTAAATTTAATGACCAGGTTTTCTCAGGAATCTTGTGTCCAGCACATCTTTATGGAAATTAGATGACCATAATTTGTCAGGAATCCTGTCTCCTTTGTGTTGAAACTTGACTAATGCATGGAAAAATAATGCAACACAAAATGTACTTAGAACAAAATGTACTGAAACAAGAAAGTGTACACAATATTTACATATAGTCTTTTGTATATTCCTGGTAAGACCGTTCCTGGAGAATGTGTTGACTGAGTCGCAGTCTTGCAGACTCTGGTTGAATCTCTTGATTCCTCCTCTCTTCCCGGTACCAACCATATTTATATGGTCGGTACTCCACTATGCAAATTAGGTGGATCCTACCACAACACTTTGAAATGACAATCATAAAATTTTGCTAGTGATTTTAGGTAGTCTTAAAACTAGTGTCCTTTGAAAAAAACTGACCGCCAAAAATTTGGCTGGGTAGGTCTCTTTCCATTTGGTGAACACTAGTGGACGGAAAGGGGTGGTGGGTCTCGTAGCCAGTATATATATTCTGAATCGGTCAGTAAGTTAAGGATCAATCCGTGAAGAGGCCAGGAGTCAGTGAAATGGCCAACCAGTGAGGGCATAGGGACCTGATTTCTGTGGCTGAATTTAGTAAGAAGTCAAATAGTGGAAGTTCGCTTTCTCGTAGCAGAAGAAAGACATTGAAGATAAGTGAGAAACCTGAAGATTTTTTCGCTAATTCCCGTCCCAACAATGTCTTGAAAAATATTTATCGTTATTTGTTTGTTGATGGCGTTTACGGCCATAACTGAGAAGAATCCGTAAATTATAGCCAGCTCTGATGTATTCGATGTCATCACAGCTTGTGTAGTGACATTGCAGAAACGCTTTGTCACAATGTATCATAATCTTTTATTGAGAATCAGTAATTAAGCATTAATGAAAATACGACTAACAGAATAAATAAGGAAAATTAGAAATTTGCAAAGGCGGTCTGAGAGACAAGGTCTAAAGAAATTCCAACAGTAGTTAAATGAACTTCTGTAAATAATATGGCACCATACCCCCGAATAAGACGGTTATTTTAACGTCCATGTATGATCATTTGAAAAGAAATTATCTAAAAATTAACACAAAATTTGTGAACACTACTCCTAAAACAATAAGTTATCTAAGTAATATAATTGATATAAATTAATATGAAAAGTGTCTTGGAGAGACAGAATTGGTAACGAAGAATTCCTAAGACGTGCAAATTCTATAATCCTTACTGTAATGTTGGCAGATAGACGGATACACTTCACCGACCATAACTTGCGATTACCTGACGATCGGCAAAACCAAAGTTGCTCTCAACAGGACACTTCAAGTCTGCAATTGACCAAGTGGTCGCCATGAGATGACCTAGCGCTCTACAGTTAAAGATGAAATGAGAAAAAGAAATTCAGGATCCAAGATTTATCCAAGATCGATGTAAACGGATGCAAATTTTGAAAGCATTTGTGTAATATTTTATAGTAAAAATATAACACACACACACACACACACATATATATATATATGTATATATATATATATTTGTAATTATATGGTAGCAATATATTCGGTAAAAAGTGTCGCTGTTTTTTTGTTTTTTTTGTTATTTTAGTTTTCATTCTTCTGAAAAGCATACACATCTTCCCGCTGCGTCATTTTTTGCGGCTATTGTCGAAACCAGGAACCCAAGTCACCATGAAATATCGTCTTATGCCAGCTCGACCTTTTCCGCCTTTTTCCGCCTCACATGCCAGACCATCGTTGTCAATGAATGCTACATAGTTGATTAAAGCCTGTCTGCATGGTTACACTGATGACTGGTTATGTCTGCATTTGATAGATGCATTTGGTACACATTTACTAAACGATTTGCAGTCAGTCTCTTAGAAGTCTGGATCGACATAACACTTTTCTAGGTACGCACTTTGTTTTAGGACAGGTTCTCGCATTTTCTTGGAAGCAACGCTAACAATTAAAGACTTTATCTTCTCCACTCTCTTTCATCACCTGTTTATACTTGACATAATATATCAATAGATAGATCATTAATTGATTGAGTTATTGATTGATTACTTGATCATAGCTAGTCAGATATTAGTTTCAAAGTTTGCCCCTCTAGTCTGCATGTTATCTATATAATATAATAATGAATTCAGTAGTGGTCCCAACTCCTTTAACCAATGTGCAAATCTGCTTTAACTGGATGATTGCATCGTTTTCTACAGTTTATCAAACCGTTTCATGTTATTTAAAAATAGAATATATATATATATATATATATATATATATATATATATATATATATATATATGAATCTATATATATATATATATATATATATATATATGCAATTTTATGTATATATATTATTTATATATTATATATACGCAGTACTTATTTGGAAAGGGCTCAATATCATTGATAGCTAACATTTATATATGGTTTCATATATCGGAGTTTTTAAAACATAACTTCTAATTACAAACAGGACGAAAATATCCTTAAAAAAACTAATAAATACTAATATATACACAACAGATCCTAGTAAAAAAAAATAATTATATACGATATTAAATTCATTATATACAATTTGATAATTCATAATGACTCCTGTCCACCAATTAACATGTTGCAGAAAACCAACATTATATATAAATTTAAATGTCACTTGGGACATTGCATCTCTAACAGTTAATTCACTCCTTTTGTTTAATAGGGACTTTTTGTCAGCAAATTTTGATAATTTCTAGTTTTTCATGTAAACGTAAGAAGTAAGGTTGATTTAAAGTTTTACAAGTTCAATTTTTAATTGTTGCATTAATTTTGTGAACATGTAAATCTTTAACACAGTTACCTTTTAGTTTAACTTTTACCTTAAAATATAGTTAATTTAAATTACGTATTACCATTTCTTATAGATATAATTTATTAGTAAATAATGGTCTACCCTCTATGAGTAATTATCTTATTGTGTTTATTCAGCTTTAATATTGCTTTTTATTGCCGTTCACTTAGTATTATTAATATCTTATACAGATGTTCCACCATTTTTAATTTTATCTACATGGCCTTTTATGAAGCTTCATGAATCTAAAATTTCCTTTCAATTTTTTTCTGTTGAATTTAACTTTACGTCTAATTAACCTCCTTCCTCTCCGTACAGCGTCCTTTCAAAAATTGAACATATTTGTCTACAATCAAGATGCATTTGTTGCTTACATATTTTCCACAATTGCCAGTTATGGCCTGTATATCTTCCGGTTTATCATGACATGAAAAATACCTCCACCCTCTGTCCTTTTTAGCGCATATCTGACATTTAAGTCTATTTTCAATTCTGACTTTATGTTGTCCCCTCCTCTTACCTGTCGGAAAAGAGTTAACACTATACATTTGAAATTTTCCCAAAAATTATTTAATCTCCAGTTACTTGCCATATTCTGAAGAAGTACAATCAAAGTATTGAAAACTTCCATTATCTATATCATTTAATTATTTAAAAAGGGCTCACTACAGACTAGAGGTTAATATTCTCATTTTAATTTTGATTTCTTGTAATCTGCTTTTGAAATTTAAAAAAAAATATTTTACTCACCAGTTACTTACTATCGCATGAGGAGGCACAACTGAAGTGCTGAAACAGGAAACCAAATTTGTAGCGACTTTTAACATGTTTTTTTAATCTCATATATATATATATATATATATATATATATATATATTGAGTGTAACAGCAAAATTGTCCGATCGTTACATTTTTTAACCATTGTATCTTAGAAATGATTAAAGATATTTTACTGGAATTTTCTGAGGTGGTTATAACGCTATTGAACACTACTTTGAACAATATGAATATATTTAGCTCTAAGTTGAAATGACGATCCCTCTTGCTGACCTCCTGATTCAGTTTTCCTCTCTACTATTCCCTCTTTTTTAAACGTATTCACCGCCTTTTAACGGTTCATGAATAGACTCTGAAGATGGAAGTCAGACTCTGAATGTTGGTAACATTACTCAAGGCCTGAGTGATCTTTTTCGTCTCACCATTGCTCAGTTGGGAAGACTTAATGGGTATAACACAAACCGAGTTTAACCTATTCTATTATTAGCTGAATAACTCAGAGTTTTTCAGTAATTCTTATGACAAATTGTGTCAAGATGGCTAAACATCCTTTCTGAAAACCTGCAAAAAAGTCAATAAGTTTAGTGTGATATTTAGATATTAAACATTTTGTAGGTTGTACAATTATGTGTGTGTGAGTATGTATCCGCGCGTTCGTTTGACGATTTGCAGTCTGTTTCGATGTGTTTCTGAGTGTGTGTATACTTACGTTTAGTGTATTCGCTGTTTGATATAGGTCTCCATTTTAAATAATAAATAGCTCAGCGAATATTACAGAAAAGAACTATTTACAATTATCTTGTCGTCTAAACGCAGACTATTTTTAACAAGGCAATATCCTTTATCGTTTTTCCAAGTGCTGCAAGTAAAATCTCTCATGTCTGGAGAAATCATCAATTTCCCTAGATATTTCCATGATCCGGCTTCTCTGTTAAAACCAATTCTAATTTCAATCATGTTTTCCTTCGCCATTGGCACCAAGGAATAGTCCTTGTTATCAGACGGTAAATTGAGTCTGGACAGACGTTTCGTTTCTAGTGGCGTAGGCCAAATAATATCAGACAACGAAGAAAAGGACATTATTTTTGTTATGTCGTGTAACGCTAGTAATTTGAATGATGATACTTTTAATAATAAAAATAAGAAACATCACAATTACAAAATATTTCTCATAATTATATCAACTATCTCGCTAGTTCTATCCGATGTGTATTACTCTAGACGGTTAATTGAATGACAAAATCTAAGAATCTCCGATTACACCTTTCGTCCTTCAAAAGTACTTCTTAAGACTGATACGTTTTTATCGATAAAATCATATATATATATGACAGAAGCAACACAATACAATAAACATATACAAATTGATATATATATATATATATATATATATATATATATATATATATATATATATATATATATATATATATATATAAATTTATTCGAAAATTCTAACATAGTTATGTTATAAAATCACTATAAAAATAGGCATTTTGTTTTAAAAGTTCTGGGATCCTATCAACTGATGGCTATATTTGTAGCAATTATATTTGCTTTACTTTGTATTGAAAACTCTTTTTAAGTATAGTATTTGTTGGTTATTGGAATTGATTCCGTATACACCAATCGTATACTTGGGTATATATATATATATATATATATATATATATATATATATATATATATATATATATATATATATATAGGTAGTGGATGAAAATATAAGTAAAAACATTGTCTGACGTACTGCTTAATCGACTTAAATTAGTATTCTAACGTATCTGGACATAAACGTAGAGAGTAAAACCAGAATACTTTCTATACATTTTCGACTTAGTAAATAATTTTCTTTTCAATTAAAATTATGGTAAGATTCATTACGATGAAGAACTAATGAATTGAATATTTTCCTTTATTTCTAGAAGATCTCCTTTGCATATATATTAAATTCCTAGAAGTCTAAGCAACATAGAACTTATGACAGCTTTTACAGTCTATAGTGTAAATTGTTGCATAGGATTGTTAGTCGCTGTTATTTTATATTAATTAAATATCTTATTGTTTTCGAAGTAGTGTTAGCAAATGTTAAGTTTGGATAAATTCTTTTCAAATGAAATCGTGACTGAAATGGTAGGCATTATTATTATTTTTTTTAAATGTATTTATCGTATTCATTCTTCTATTTTCCTAAAATTTAAACTCAATGCACGTCTCTGAACTTTTATATTTTGCATGTTTTCTTATAAAATATTGAATATAATTAGTAACTCAACAGTTTTTGTAATTCAATATTTATTCTATATATCGTTTCAAAGTTGGATATTAGAGATTTTGTGATCTGCTTATTTTTCACAAGAACGTAGCAATTCAAAAACAATTATTCTTATAGAGACAGGAATTCAAAGATAAGGCAGTTGTTTCGTTTCTAAACATGCTTTGCAATTGTCTAGGCATTTAGTATACACACTTAGGTCACAGAACCTACGGATGATTCCAAATATTATAACTTACTTAATAAGATCTTAGTCTTTCTTGTTCCTACAAACGGCAAATATCTGATCAGATATACTTCACCTTGCTAGCATGCACTTCCAAACGTCGCACACCAAGACTCCAAGACAAAATAAATATATTGTAGACCGAAAGATGTTTTATAAGAATGTATTGTTTATTAACGGTTATATACTATTGGAAGGAACAAGTCGGAACGCTAGATCTCAAATATTTTAAGTAAGGATTTTTTGTTTGAATTTTTTAATGTGGTGAATCCACGAATTCTTTTGTTCTAAGTGTTTTACAGTTAACGTGGCATAAAGTAAGTATATAGTTCTACTAATAGAGTTATATGTACTGCAGATCAATTGTTTTTCATAAACCTATTATATTGGGCAGTATATATTTTATAATATAAAGACGAAATCATACAATTGATCAATTAGTAATATTAATGTAATTAATTATCTTTATAATATAAAACATATGCTGCCCAATATAACACATTCCTCTTGGAGTTTTATTTCTAATGAAAAAATTACAGCCTGACGATGAGAAAATGAAGTTTTCGAAAGTACTTGATGCTCTAAAAATACACCAGATCCATCTCACAACATTTTTATATATAAGAATCGCTTTCTTCATTGAATTATTAGTAAGTTAATCCTGATATTAAGTCTGTTAGCGAAGAGAATTTGCCAGTAATTACATAAATATTACTAAGTGTTTCATTGTATGATTTCTTTTTATAATTCTTATTATATATATATATATATATATATATATATATATATATATATATATATATATATATATATATATATATATATATATATATATATATATATATATGCGCGTGTCTGTAGACAGATTAATAAATAACAGTCATAGATTGAACAATTATAGATAGTTAGATATACGAATATATACGCAGATAAAAGGGAAAGGTTTATGCTGTCCTGCATTTACAGATATTCTCCTTCTAGAGACGTTGAAAGAAAGTCGGCAGCAATTTTGGTAAAGTAATCTAGTCTTTTTAGTGTTGCTTCATAGGCTACCTGACGAATCTGTGCGTAATATCTCTGAATTTGGGAAACATCCATCTTTGGTTCAGGTGAAAATCATCGGTATGCTCATCGATATAACTGATACGATCGATGAGCAATATTTTTGACGAAATTCTAAAGCAGTGTTCGCTGTAGAGAGACCAGAGTGCTTCTTTGGCACTGATAGATTTCTTAAGTGCTTCCGATTTTGAACAGGGAATCAAAAATAATCATGTTGCTCTACATTCTCTAAATTGCTCGCTTTTATTTAATATTACCGCGGCCTGTCTTAAAATAATACTGTTTAGGCATTGCTTCTTTTGTCAAAATATCCTCACACTAAAATATAGGGAATAATGAAATATAAAACAAAATATAATTTGTCGTGGAGTCAGTTACTTAAGTGTCAAACGTGATACCACTTAGGTGATCATGTATTTTTCGATACATGAATGACGAGGCAGATTTTTTTTCACGCAGTAGGTTATCATTTCTTTCAGCGGTAGACCAGAGGCCAACCAAGGTTATAGAAAATGTCTGTTCTATTTACCCATAGCTGGTGGGAAAAGAAAAGAACACATACCTTTCCAAAATGTATTAGTACGTAAGTAAATATAATGGATTCGAATGAAATTCGAGTCTCTGATTCTTTCATTCGAGTCACTCGCTATCCATTACTCCACTATGCCTCCTTGTCGTATAGTACATTCACTACAATATAAAAATAGATGTAATATAACATTGTTTTTACCCCGGAAGACGAGTTGGACTAGTCCGCACATGTATAAATGTGAGAATGAAACGTAGGTCAAGAGTAGTCGGCCAAAACTCTTGGTTTGGCAGCTTGTCAAAATCTTTGTCTTCGGGCAGAGACAAAACCGCCTCCGTGTATACGGGTTCTACGGGGAATTTTTGCCCGAGCCTATGGGATCGGGATTGCCCTGTATAAAAACCCGTTTTGTGCCACATACCGCCTTGTGGGGAGGTCTTGGGTAAATATTGAGACTGCAAAAATTCTTGATTTGCTGGTGCTCTGTATGTCGACCACTCTGCCTACGTCTCTCTTTAGAATAACTGGTATTCATAGATTGTTACTTTTTTTAAAGTGCCATTTTGCAAGGTTACAATTATTTACTACGTTGTGTTTTTAAACTTATTTATACGTTTGGTACGAAACACCGAGATTTATCCATTTTATGTTTGAATTTGTTTTTGTAAAAAGAGAATATATGTTCGAATATGTAGGAAAGGCTTTTGGAATCCTAACGTTAATTCTGTAATGTTTGTTCAGTATAGTCTCTTTTGATTCTTATTTAACATTTAGAAAATTTTTTAACAGCAGCAGTAACAACAAAATAAAAAATAATAATTATCAGACGTTTTTATATTTCACTGAAGCAGACGTTAAACACATGCGAGCGCTTTGACCGCCTTTATTTCCATTTCTGTTTCTTCGTTTTCTTATTTTTCTCGTTAAAATCAAACATCCTCCGTGCTATATCTTTTCCGTATTTCCTCGTTGTCAAAATGGAATAGTTCATTATTTATTGAGTATTGGCAGAGAGTCATGTACTTGCAAACTTACAATGTGCAAGAACAAAACAACAATCATAATAAAAGTAGAAATAATAACAATAATAATAGTAGTAATAATAATAAGAATATTAATAATAATTATAATAATAGTAATAATAAGTACACACCAGAAATCAAAGGAAATAATAATAATAATGTTAAGGAGACCAGCCCTTTTTCATAGAAGTGGACTCGACCAGTGTGTATTTGTACTGCTGCTGGTGAATACCCAGGAGTAGGAGTAAGAGAGATACACTGATAGAGTGATACAGTGAACAGTGAAAGAGTAAGAGAATGAGATAACCGCTTTATAGGAGTCACAGTTGCGAGCACGTAGACTCAGAAGGAAGTCCTACTTCGATACTGAATTTCCCAGACTGTATATATATATATATATATATATATATATATATATATATATATATATATATATATTGCTACTAACCGAATTTCTGGATCTAGTTACCGTATTACCAATTGTATTATTACGTCAATACACTTATTTCATGCCTGCGTTTGTCATTCTTTGAGACAGGATTTCATCCCGTAATCCACAAATAATAATAATAATAATACATCACTTAGAAGACATGCTAACTAACGTACAATTAAGGAACCAAGGCACACCCGTAATTATATTATGACTTTACAACAATAGTCTTGTATGAGGGTGTTGATGATTGTGTACATTGGGAAGAACAGAAAGAGTTGAATCGTCCCCGCTGTAGTTGTCATTACGAGGTAAATTCATGGTTCACTACCGGTACGTTGTCTGAAAAAACAAAAAAAGTTCAGTTTCACTGGTGAAGAAACTTAAGGCGGCTGAAACGTGGTTCTTCGGAAAGATATGATTATCCCATAGATGGAAAAAAACGAAGTTTTAGGGAAATTGGAAAGAAAACAAAACAATTCTATCAGAAAGAGACAATTCAATTTTTGGCACACATAAGGAAGAAACAGGGCTTGGAGAAATTAACACTCAAAGGACACAGCGAAACCAAGAGAGACAATAGAAAGCCGTGAATATCTTACTTCACTAGCCTAAGTAATTGGTTAGAAAAAAAGGGATTAGGAGAGACAGGAAAACAATTATTAACTAAGAACAAAATATTGCAGTATTTTATGGAGAGACATTGTAAACACACCCTGAAGAAACACAACCCTTAAACGTAGATATGACTCGTTTGATGTTTCACCACCGCTTTACTATAAGGGGAATAAGTCATGTACTCGTGTCATATAGACAACTTGAGATTCTGTTATAACAAACTCCTGGCGATTATAATATTGTCTTCTGCAGGCTACTCGCATGATGTCATTATAATTCTTTCTGTGTGACTATACCTAGTTTCCGCACCGAGATGCGATATGACACAAGTTTACTATAGGGAACCCGAGCGCGTACACACGAGCCAAGGGTGAAGATTTACCCAGCTCCTTAAATCAGCCAGATAGGGTACTTTGCGTTGTCTAGTTTTCTCAGCCGAGGCTGCCTCCGTCGACAGAGTCCCAACTGATTCGTAATCTGCCCGAAGACAGAGAACTTGACGATCACGATCCAGACAGTGGACAGGTTGACTACGGCAGACTCCAACGGACTAGTATTTACCCAATCTCCCCACTGAGACGGGACATGACACATCGTCGAGTTTATTGTGGGGAACCCGAGCGCGTATACACGGGCCTATGGCTAAAATGTACCCAGCCCACCGAACTGCGGGATCGGGAAATTTGCATTTCATATGTTCTCAGCCGTGTCTCCGTCCGTAGACGGAGCTTCGAATGAGTTGTACTCTACCCGATGACAGAATTTCACAAACGCAAACCAGACAGCAGACTGAGACACTACGATAGACTGGTACATACTCAGACTTCCAGTGCGACGAGAAGTGGCACAATGTCGAGTTTATGATGGGAATCCCGAGCGCGTACACTCGAACCAATTGTCAAAATTCACCCAGCCTACGCAATCGCGGAATCGGGCGCTTTGCATTGTCAATTTTTCTTACCTGAGTCTTCGTCCGTAGACAGAGTGCCGACTGAGTTGCATTCTGCCCGAAGATAATGAACTTGACAATCCGCAGCCAGACAGCAGACTGCTTGACCATGACGGATTTCAACGTACTTCTACTGATTCACTTTGATTTCTTTATTTAAGACGTCTTGTGTACTTATTTACTCCACAACAGATTCTTGCATTTTACGGTTCATATTTCTTAGTCGACTTCGCAAGATCCACTATTCTCTGCCGTTTGTTTACGACTGAAAAATTACTTTTGAAGAATTTCGTCAAATATTTTCTTTAAAATTAATCTCGGTTAACTATGATTAAAAATCATATTTTATCAGCCACTGCATCAATTCTAATTATTGCAGGTCTTGAACCGCATTGGAATATTTGCATATAAACTCAGCTGATCCCTTCCCATACGCTAAGTTCGAGTATGTATCATTATAAATCTGTCTAATTTTCAGGTTATTAGTTTAAACAAATAATGATCATTATAATCGTCATCATCTCGAGGCCTATGCTGATTCAATTATTTTATTAATTTCCGAGAGTTTATTCTATGTTAAACATTATAATCTTTTAATCAGATTTACATAACATAGCAAAATTTAGCTAAGGTAATGAGACGCCACATAGGTTTCTCTTATTGAATAGGGAATTAATTTGTTTCGATAATGTTTGTTTACACATCACGTCAGAGATGATTTGCTATATCCTACAAGTTACAGATATCAATTTGAATCGTATTGACCTGTCGGAGGTGATAGATTGATTTTATTAATTTCAAAGTAGATTTTATTCCAGGTTGTTTTAAACTTGATAATGTTTCCGACAGATTTCAGTGCATGAGACAAGGTAGTGATCAACATATTAAGACGCCACTTACGTTTCTCTTATTGAATATGGTCTTAATTTGTTTCGGTAATTTCTATTTCATCGGCACTATGATGTTTTGATATATTCTACAAGACACAGATATCGATTTTAATTGTTTTGCCCTGTCAGGACAAACAATCTGTAATTGTATATTGATTTCCTTCAATAAATGATATATCCCTCTCATACTCTGTTATGATAAACATATGACATTGTTATCTGTCAGAGTTCAAATTTACTTTTTTCTTTGCTTTGTGGCTTATGGCCTAATACCAGCATTATATTTTGACTACTATTCGTTGCTTGAAACTGTAATACTGTTTAATGAGCATATTATTATTATCTGTCGAACTTTGAATATTGTTGAACGTGTAAATTTCATAGAAAGGAAGCTGATAGAAACAGATTGTCCATTTATCATTTGTTTGAATGTAGCGCTTACTGCACGATTTGAAATTTCTATCACAATGTCATAATCTGCAGATCCCGAAAACAAGAGTATATCTATAATAAATATGCAAAATATTATATGTAATTTTCTTTTACAGTGGTGTACACCCTGTAGAAAGCCCGGAAGCCACTCAAGATAGAGGGTTACACAGTAAGAGGAACAGTTTATGCGGATATGTGGGAAAGATAATGGTTAATTCTAGACTTGAACATGCCAAGATTGTATTGGTCGAGAAAACAATCTCTTGGAATACCATTCCACAGAGCAGATGTATGCAGATGTATGCTGGAAAAAGCTGCTCAAGTGGAACTTACATCTCATAAATTTAATATAGGGGGAATGAGGGTGGTTCGGTACACAGTATGTAGCATGGCGGGTCATAGCCGTGAAGGTCAGAACTGGTGGAACAAAGGAATTTAGTTCATCTTAACGCTATTCATGGAAAAAGCAATAGAGCAGCGAGTGGCTTGCGACGTTTTGCTCTGTGGGAAAGGTGTTGCAGGTTGCAAAAAAATAATTCATTACCAACAGGTTCACGAAGTCGTTTTTTTTTTTTGAAAAGTGAACAATATATGGCAGCAGTATCCCATTATCGACCTGATCTGACAAAGGTGAAGAATACCACGACAAGCGGTACAAAAACCGACCATTTTTCAGCATCAGTCCCACCTGAAGTCTGGGTTGAGCTTAAAGCCTAATAGTCGCTCAAGGTACAGGGCCTTCCTGAGGGAACAAGCATGTTTCGAAAATTTTAGTCTCTGCTATTAGTAAAGACTAAAATATTGTAGTTTTTAATTACATGAGTAAAATTAAAACCAAGTTTTATATAAACATTTACATGTAATAAGAAACCTGTTTCGTATTAACATTAACATATAGAAATCTGTTTTTATTTTCAAGCGAATTTTGGAAAGAAATGTGTTTTTATAAATATTTACATATTATTAGGAACCTGTATTATATGAACTTTAACATATAAGAATCTATTTTTATAAATATTTACATATAATTAGCAACCTGTTGTAATAACGAAAAAGAGCAATGGAAAGGAAGCTTTATTCTCCTTACAATAAGGGTGTGACTATTTATAGTCCTCTACAAGAGAAAGAGTTCTCCAAAGGGAGGTAATTACTTTATTACACCTGTTTCATATAAACATTAACACACATTTTTTTAAAAATTGCCGTAAAATAAAAGAAGAATTATCATAAAACTAAATTAGAATAATATTGCTCTATTTTTAAAAACACTTTTTTAAATAAGAGTAGGAAACTCTAATCGTAATGAAATTGGTGAGGTACAATTTATAGGGTTTAATTATCAAACAAGGGGTGCGTATTATACGTGAGTAGAAGCAATTTCCCACACTTTCAGCACAATTTCAGGTGTTCGTTTTATGGATGGAGGCGTATTATACGTGGTGAATTAAGATATTTATAGTTATGAAGGTTTTATATGAAGAACTACATATAGATAGTAACCTGTTTTTATAAATTTTTACATATATTTAGTAAACTGCTTTCTATGACATTATATATTTAGTAATATGTTGTATATAAATACTTATATATAGTTAGGAACCTGTTTTTTTATATAAAACCATGAATCACAATGAAACGATGTATTGATTTTTAAGCAGTCAAACACGGGGAATTCGTGAATCCATGAAAATTTCTTGGCAGTAGAAATATTGAGGAATATTTGGTGAGGATTATAATTATTGAAAAACAAAATATTGAAACACTCTTACCAGTTCAGCAAATTTATACTATAAAATGTTCGAAATTTGACTTTTAAAAATATGGAAAATAGACATGAAGATTTCATTTATTTATTTGGTGATCCAAATATCAAATTCTACTTTTTATTTGCATCTGTGTACATGGTGATAAAGTTTCCTTCTTTTGTGTGTGCAATCTTTTAATACGTGAGATTATGTTTATATTGATAGCGTATTTGTAAATATATCAGCAGGAGCAATCACACAGTCAAAGTTAACAATCGGCTAGTAATAAATAAAGTTATGTAGTCATTTGCTGATAAATAATTAAATGTGAATGAAATACAAGATTTGTATAGATACCAATCAGAATTAAACATGTTGAGAATGAATAATCGGCAATATTATGTGTATGAAATAATTACGGGAGACTGGTTATCTCATGGTTTTTTATCGAAAATTATAGAAAATAATAAAGAATTATAGAAATAATAGTCACTAAAAAATTATAGAAAATAACAATCACTAAAAAATTCAAAATTTCCTCTAACTTGGGTTAAAAATATTGTTTAGCAATTTTTTTACATAAAAATTCAAGAGGTAAAAACACTAAAATTTTTAAGTGCTTTGATCTTTCAGTTTTTAAAACAGGATCATCTGCAAATGTCAGAAAATGTAATACCATTTGTCAAGGGTTCTGATTGATCTAAAAAGAGAAATTAGACAATTCAAATGTAATGCCATTTTTTGAAGGCTCTGATTGGTTTTAGAACAGAAATTTGACAATTCAAATGTAATATCATTTTTCGACAGCTCTGATTGGTATAAAAACAGAAACTTGACAATTCAAATTTCAGTATTTCTCGAGACTCTCTTTGGAAGAAGAAATACTTCAATCCTGTAGGGAAAACAGAGAATAAGTTTTGACATTACTTGAATAATTCTATTTCGGGGATATTAAATATACTCATAAAATTATACATATTTTTATTATTGTCATTTACTGATTGTTGTTTACCTTTATAATATTTAGTGACAGAATAGATATGTAAATGAGGCGGTGAAGGGGTAGGCATGAAGTCGAATGATTTGTCCTTTTGAACAAGAAATACGAATAAATTACAAACTATATTCTGCATACGACAACCGTTTACTAGGTTAGCGAAACTAAAAAATAAGGAAATAAAAAGAGGTAAATGGAAGTACGTATATCGAGATATACTTGTGTGTCTGTACGGTGTGTGTAAAATCCTATAGAATATGCTGTATGATTTATCTCGGAAGAGTGCCTCTTTTTTGTTCGTTTGTTATCAGTTTAGAGCATTTGCATGCTTCCTTGTGTGCAGTACGACACGAGTTTCGCTGGGGACTAATCACAAGGGGCAATCAAGTACCTACGACATCCTGTGGACATTAAGGAGAGGAAGTAGTTTCACTCTTTTCCTCTATATTTCGTTTTAACTCCATCAAAGTTAGGAGGATTTCCTATGCAGAGGGACCATTATACAATTTAACACAGGGATAATGTGTAGCAAAAAAAAAAAGAAAAAAAAAGGTGATGAGAGTGGGGTCAAAAAGTGCAGTGCGTTACTCACCGGCTGGCCAACTACTTCCTCTTTGTCCATCTGTCAATCCGTACGTCCAACTCTATTGCACTCTGTCCGCCGATTGACGTTCCTTCACCTCGTACTGCTGGCATTTTATGCTTCGGCCCAAATTTGCATATGTGCAAATATCGTCTCGTTTTGGACGAGTTAGACATGCATAAATTGCCTCTTCAATAGCGGCCATATTTCTTTTTATCATCACTTTGCAGGCAAGACAGGTTCGCGCTCGTTTCGAATTCTGCGGTAAGTCATGTCCTTCGTCACATAATGACATTTAAATGGTTTTATATAATCAGATCATATGACTATGTCGAAAATATAAAAAAAATAAATAACGATAGTTAAAATGTAGAGCAACCGTCATTAAATTTACGTAAATATTTCTATATTATTCAAAAATTTAAAAAATGCAGTTACTAGGGAAGCAAGTAAATGGAAAGAAGTTCCATAGGCGAGAATTGCGAGAACTTAAACTACTGGAAAAGGAATGGCGGTTGCA
Source organism: Acanthosepion pharaonis (assembly GCA_903632075.3). Classification (NCBI taxonomy): domain Eukaryota; kingdom Metazoa; phylum Mollusca; class Cephalopoda; order Sepiida; family Sepiidae; genus Acanthosepion; species Acanthosepion pharaonis. Next base: position 2,224,548 of record CAHIKZ030000161.1, on the reverse strand, counting down.
TTTAGCTATTTCAAGAGTAAACGGACAAGACCTCCTAAGCATTTTTAAGAAACGATTGTTGATTGGCTGTGAAGATTTCTAAGATGTATAAAAGAAGATATTCCAAGATTATTTATCTTTCACAAACACAGAGGAATTAGTTGCAAAATTAAATTGTTAGTGAATTTTTCTTTCTTTGACATTTCAAATACATAAGTTCAGGTAGACGTTGGAGAAAGCCCATAATACTTACACATCAAGTATTATAAAAGAGGACAACTACGTGCTCGCTAAGGACAACTGCCCATACGAGGACCAGTCAATCGTATGGGAGAGATCTGCAGTCGAACTTCAAACAAAAAATCCTGAATCCGTTAACTGTCATTATATTTGTAACTGCTCCAAGTTCAGGATGAGCTGTTATCTAACCTCTCTATCCTCAAAATAAGCACTTCTTATTTCTTCTTGTATGTCTTTATAAAATATTGGCACATTAAAGCTCAAGTCTCTTTTTAGCCTTATATTTTGTAAAAAAAAAACTTTTGACAAATTATAATTGCAATTTTGTCTTATTTTTTGTGGTTTCCATACACGAAGAAATCATCTTAGATAAACTGATCGCATAATGCAAATTGGATCTAGATTGAATGAATTTTACGGCTTGTCAACTTATTATGGGTGATTTAAAGCCAGAAAATAGTTTAGATTGTAAGAAATTATTTTGAGATACCAGTGGTTCGGTGATGCAAGTCTTATCAATTAACCCATAGCTGGAGAGGGAAAAGAGGTGGATTCATGCCTTTTCTGATGGAATATTCGCATAAGTGAATATAAAGAACCGAACGTGAATTCATTTTTCAAACGTTCGCTCATTTTTTGCCAACCACGAGGAGGACATCGTGCATTGCTTTTCTTTTTAACTATCATAACATGCTAAAATATATTTGTGGCGTGTGTCATGCCTCTTCCAGATGTTTCAGTTATTTCCCTTTAACTCAACTCTACAAGATGTTTTGTTCAACACTGCTGTAGTCTGGTATTGAACTCACAACTTTTGGGGTCTATTTACTGGATCTGACTAACGTCTTCATCCACTTGGCAATGTGTCCTAGAGAAATAAAAGGGTGGATTCGAAATTACAATCACCTGAGGAAGATCAGAGCGTACAACGGGCGAAACGTTGTGAATATAGCATTGAAGATGAGGATAACAGTCCGAATAACTTAAACAATGTAAATAATCAGAATACCTCATTTCAGAGATATAGACAGTTGTGGCAGTACTTTATAATTTCTGAAATATTAACGAAGTATTGTTTATGGACATTTAGCAAATTCAAGCGATGAAATTCCTTTGTTTTCTGTATAATTATGCCGACAAAGTCCCTTGTGGAAGGTATGAATGGTTCTGCCAGCCAAACACTAATATCTGTCTATATTTCTGAGATGAGGTATTATGTACACTATTTACATTATTTGGCCTATTGTCCTCCTCTTTGTCGCCATATTTATTACAACATGGACACATGGCACAGTGGAAAAAGGCGTTAGTTAGATCCAGTGACAGAAGCCAAAGACTGTGAGTTCAATATCTGGTTAAAGCAGTGGAGAACTTGAAAAGGAGGATTAACAAGAGATAACTGACAACTGACATCCATTAAACATGGCACGTGGACCTAGAACAGTCTACCCCAGTAAGTGATATAAAGGGTTCAGTTCGACATTCCAACCACCTGAAGAAGACCGGAACGTACAACGGCCGAAACGTTGTAATAAATATGGCAACAAGGATGAGGACAATAGTCCGAAGAATGTAAATAGTGTAAAACACTAATAATCCTGTAAGCATGTTTAGTCAATGTCGCTTATTATTTTTTGTTGTGAACCCGTTCTATTTGTCATCAAATAGAATTGTTCTTCTTTCTAAACTGTTGTCATTACTGTCCATTTCTTCATAAAATGTGACCAAATTGAGCCTGAATTACGTAGTATTGTACATATTGATTTTTCTACAAAAATTCAAGCGATTCCTTTTTCAAAACTATTTTTCTCCCAATTCAAGGCCAGATAGACACTAAAATTAAAGTTGTTTTATTTTTACATTAGATTAGTGTATAGTTCAATACGTTTTGTCAAACGAAAAAATTGTATTGACTTCTCTATGAGTTTCAACAACTTTGACAGGTTTCTTCAGATCAGAACGAAACAAATATGTGTGTATGTGTTCTTCAAAATTAAATCATTAATAAATTTTCGCTAATTGGTGTCCCTCGTTCGAGATGAAACAACAAGTTTTATATAAAAGCCATTATTTTATTTTATGCTTTCTTTTAAATTGTCGAAATTTGTTTACAATATTCGCCCAGCCTCTTTGAATTGAATTTAAGGTAAATCGCTATCCAATCTTTTTGGAACGGGTTGTGAGTTTAATGTAATGACGTAGAAAAGATGTCAAGAGGTGAATATTATGAGGATATGTAGGATAGATAAAGGTTGGCGCTGGATTGAAGGATTGTAATGATGGAGTAACTGTCCCTTCTGGAAACTGTCCCTCCTGGAAACTGTCCCTTCTGGAAACTGTCCCTTCTGGAAACTGTCCCTTCTGGAAACTGTCTTGTAAATTAACAGTTCTGGGGAAGTGATTTTCTTAGTGTAAGTTCGTCGTTATCAATGTAAGACAAGGGCATTGAGTTTACTCACTGTACAATGGCCGCTCCTAGCTGTGAACGTTTGCTCTGGTGGGAAACAATGAACAAAGTATTCAGGAATATCTGCCAAGAAAATGGCGATAGAATAGCAAGAGGCTCGCAAGGTTTCGTGAGTGAGATACGATTTTAGAGAAACGAAAATATCATTATTATGTCATAGCTCGAAAGTAAGTTTGGGTAGATGAAGTTCTGGTGAGGTACCTATACCTCGTTAAAATATTTAATCCTTCTGTTTCGCAAAAAATGTTCTTGTTTTTTGTTTTGTTTTTTATTTAAGCAGCGATCAAAACAGTATTGATCAAATAAGTGTGAAAATTATTTGCAAAGCCTTAAAAAATATTTCATTATTTACGAACACATTAAAAGCTTAGAGATAATTGTAATCAATAATGCTTCAGATTATTATAATTGCTTTTATAATGTATCACTTCTGCAAGATATTAAACAAGGTTTTAACACACATTTATTGTTGTTTCAATAGAAATGAATCAATCTAACTTCCGTAAGTATAACGCGACCAAAAATTAATTCTTCAAATCAATTATAAATAACTGGTAGCGATACATTTTCCTAAAAGAAAATAGACCCCCCTTTTGAAAAGATACACAATAAACCGTTGCGCAAATATTTTATTTGATTAATTGAAATATACCGCTTCTAAAATCGGCCACGATGGTGGTCTGTCACGCTTAATATCGATTTATGGAATCTACAAAATCGTCATTTCCGCTTGTAATCTTTTATCAATAATATTCAATGCCTGCCTCACCAATACCACTCACATTTAAAGTTAAATAAATGTGTGAAGACAATTATAGCATTATTATTTAAGGACGGAGTTTCTGTTTTCAATGACTGTTTATATAAATGTAGTTTGAAATACGTTATTAACAACAGTGAAAATAACATTTTCTACTAGACTGGCAGAAATGTATCATCTTTTAATTCTTGAAATTACTATGTATAACAGTAATTTATATTCTAAGATGTTTTTCTTTCTTCCTTTCCCCATATGTAATACTGTTCCAGTTTCATTCTTTCCTGTTAAATACAATGTTGGAAAATTTAAAGCCAATCATCATTATCTGACTTTTCATAATCTTGTTAATTTTATTGTCCTTTCTTTTCAGTAAGGACTTCTTGGTTGTTTATACTCTCAGAAACATCGTACGACTTAAAGGATCTCTGACATGGCTTGGGGTGAAATTGTTTGAAAAATAAAACTTTTTATAGCAAATAAGGCACGTGACAATTAAGGAGGATGGAAAGAAATAATTTTAAACTGTCGAAATATTTTAAAATTGCTATAAAAGAGCAAGAAGCGAGCAATATTTTGTGAGTGCAAAATCGACATCAGCTACACGGAGAAAGAATCTCCCACAAGAGAATGAAGAGAGAAGAAAGCAGCACACAGACAAGTGAATGCAGAGAAGAGAGAGAGAGAGTAACAAGAAAAAGTGAATGAAGAGAGGCGAAAACATCACCCACAATTGAATGAAGAAAGAACGAAGAAAAAACCACTCACAAGTGTATGAATGGAGAAGAAAGCATCGCCCACTATTAAATGAAGAAAGAAGAAGAAAGTATCACCCACAAGGGAATGAAGGGAGAAGAACGTATCACCCACACGTGAAAGAAGAGAGCAAAATAAAGCATCACCCACAAGCGAAGAAATCATCAGCCAAAACCGATGTTAGGGAGGGGAAGAAATCCACACACAAGTTATTTCCGGAAAAAGAAGCAAGAATGACACACAAGTGATTTTAGGGAGAATTTGAAATCATCACCCAAAAGTGATTGTAGTAAGAAAAATAATTCACCCAAAACCGATGTTAGGGAGAAGAAGAAAGCCTCATTCACATGCGGTTTCGTTAACCACAAGCGATATTAAAGAGAAGATATCACCAGACTCAAGTGATTTTATGCAGATGAATGTATCACCCACAAGCACTTTTAGGAAGAATATGCAACTACCACCCACATTCGATTGCAGGGAGAGGTTGGTAAGCATCCCCCACAAGTGATTACAGGGGGAAGATAAAATTATCACGTAAAAGTGATTACAGGATAGAGAAGAAAAATTCACCCCCAATCGGTTTTAGGTATAAGACGAAATTATCACCCACAAGCGATTGCAGGGATAAGTACTTTTTCATCCGCAATTTATTATAGAAAGAAGAAAACACCAACCACAAGCGATTTAAGGGAGAAGATGAAACTCATTAGAGATTTTAGTGACAGAAAGAATGCATCACCCACATGGGACTTGACGAGAAGAAAACACCACCCACAAGCGACAACGGATAAGAAGAAATTATAGCCCACTTGCTGCTTTAGCGCGTCGATAAAAATCACCCAAAAACGATTTCAGGGAGAAGAAGATATCATCCACAAGCGATTTTAAGTAGAAGAAAGCATCACACAAAAACGATAGTAGGTAGTCGAAAAAGCATCCCCCACAAATGATATTATGCAGGATAAGCAATCATCACACACAAGAGATTTTAGAGTGAAACTGAAGTATCACACACAGAGAAGATTTTAGAGGAAAACTGAAGTATCACACACAAGAGATTTTAGAGTGAAACTGAAGTATCACACACAAGAGATTTTAGAGTGAAACTGAAGTATCACACACAAGAGATTTCAGAGGAAACTGAAGTATCACAGACACAAGAGATTTTAGAGTGAAACAGACACAAGAGATTTTAGAGAAACTGAAGTATCACACACAAGAGATTTTAGAGTGAAACTGAAGTATCACACACAAGAGATTTTAGAGGAAACGAAAGTATCACGCACAAGAGATTTCAGAGTGAAACGGAAGTATCAGACACAAGAGATTTTAGAGTGAAACTGAAGTATCACACACAAGAGATTTTATCAGACAGTGAAATTTTAGAAAACTGTATCACACACAAGAGATTTTAGAGTGAAACTGAAGTATCACACACAAGAGATTTTAGAGGAAACTGAAGTATCACACACAAGAGATTTTAGAGTGAAACGAAAGTATCACACACAAGAGATTTTAGAGTGAAACTGAAGTATCACACACAAGAGATTTTAGGAGTGAAACTGAAGTATCACACACAAGAGATTTTAGAGGAAACTGAAGTATCACACACAAGAGATTTTAGAGTGAAACTGAAGTATCACACACAAGAGATTTTAGAGTGAAACTGAAGTATCACACACAAGAGATTTTAGAGGAAACTGAAGTATCACACACAAGAGATTTTAGAGTGAAACTGAAGTATCACACAACAAGAGATTTAGAGGAAACGAAAGTATCACACAAAGAGATTTTAGAGTGAAACTGAAGTATCACACAAAGAGATTTTAGAGTGAAACTGAAGTATCACACACAAGAGATTTTAGAGTGAAACTAAGTATCACACACAAGAGATTTTAGAGGAAACTGAAGTATCACACACAAGAGATTTTAGAGTGAAACTGAAGTATCACACACAAGAGATTTTAGAGTGAAACGGAAGTATCACACACAAGAGATTTAGAGTGAAACGAGAGAGATTTTAGAGTGAAACGGAAGTATCAGACACAAGAGATTTTAGAGTGAAACTGAAGTATCACACACAAGCGATTTTAGAGTGAAACGAAAGTATCACGCACAAGAGATTTCAGAGTGAAACGGAAGTATCACACACAAGAGATTTTAGAGTGAAACGGAAGTATCACACACAAGAGATTTTAGAGTGAAACTGAAGTATCAGACACAAGAGATTTTAGAGTGAAACTGAAGTATCACACACAAGAGATTTTAGAGTGAAACGAAAGTATCACACAAGAGATTTTAGAGGAAACTGAAGTATCACACACAAGAGATTTTAGAGTGAAAACTGAAGTATCACACACAAGAGATTTTAGAGGAAACGAAAACACACAAGAGATTTTAGAAAGTATCACACACAAGAGATTTTAGAGGAAACGAAAGTATCACACACAAGAGATTTTAGAGTGAAACGAAAGTATCACACACAAAAGAGATTTTAGAGTGAAACGAAAGTATCACACACAAGAGATTTTAGAGTGAAACTGAAGTATCACACACAAGAGATTTTAGAGGAAACTGAAGTATCACACACAAGAGATTTTAGAGTGAAACTGAAGTATCACACACAAGAGATTTTAGAGGAAACTGAAGTATCACACACAAGAGATTTTAGAGGAAACGAAATCACACAAAGAGATTTTAGAGTGAAACTGAAGTATCACACAATAAGAGATTTTAGAGTGAAACTGAAGTATCACACACAAGAGATTTTAGAGTGAAACTGAAGTATCACACACAAGAGATTTTAGAGTGAAACGAAAGTATCACACACAAGAGATTTTATCACACACAAGAGATTTTAGAAAACTGAAGTATCACACACAAGAGATTTTAGAGGAAAACTGAAGTATCACACACAAGAGATTTTAGAGGAAACGAAACGACAAGAGATTTTAGAGTCAAGTATCACACAAAGAGATTTTAGAGGAAACTGAAGTATCACACACAAGAGATTTTAGAGTGAAACTGAAGTATCACACACAAGAGATTTTAGAGTGAAACTGAAGTATCACACACAAGAGATTTTAGAGGAAACTGAAGTATCACACACAAGAGATTTTAGAGTGAAACTGAAGTATCACACAAGAGAGATTTTAGAGTGAAACTGAAGTATCACACACAAGAGATTTTAGAGGAAACTGAAGTATCACACACAAGAGATTTTAGAGTGAAACTGAAGTATCACACACAAGAGATTTTAGAGTGAAACTGAAGTATCACACAAGAGATTTTAGAGGAAACTGTATCACACAAGAGATTTCAGAGTGAAACTGAAGTATCACACAAGAGATTTTAAGGAAACTGAAGTATCACACACAAGAGATTTTAGAGTGAAACGAAAGTATCACACACAAGAGATTTTAGGAGGAAACTGAAGTATCACACACAAGAGATTTTAGAGTGAAACTGAAGTATCACACACAAGAGATTTTAGAGGAAACTGAAGTATCACACACAAGAGATTTTAGAGTGAAAACTGAAGTTTTACACACAAGAGATTTTAGAGTGAAACTGAAAGTATCACACACAAGAGATTTTAGAGGAAACTGAAGTATCACACACAAGAGATTTCAGAGTGAAACTGAAGTATCAGACACAAGAGATTTTAGAGTGAAACGAAAGTATCACACACAAGAGATTTTAGAGGAAACGAAAGTATCACACACAAGAGATTTTAGAGGAAACTGAAGTATCACACACAAGAGATTTTAGAGGAAACGGAAGTATCACACACAAGAGATTTTAGAGGAAACTGAAGTATCACACACAAGAGATTTTAGAGTGAAACTGAAGTATCACACAAGAGATTTTAGAGGAAACGAAAGTATCACACACAAGAGATTTTAGAGTGAAACGAAAGTATCACACACAAGAGATTTTAGAGGAAACTGAAGAAACGAAAGTAAACACATCACAAGAGATTTTAGAGTGAAACGGAAGTATCACACACAAGAGATTTTAGAGTGAAACTGAAGTATCACACACAAGAGATTTTAGAGGAAACGAAAGTATCACACACAAGAGATTTTTTTAGAGTGAAACTGAAGTATCACACACAAGAGATTTTAGATTTTAGAGGAAACTGAAGTATCACACACAAGAGATTTTAGAGTTTCACACACAGAGATTTTAGAAAACTGAAGTATCACACACAAGAGATTTTAGAGTGAAAACTGAAGTATCACACACAAGAGATTTTTAGAGTGAAACTGAAGTATCACACACAAGAGATTTTAGAGGAAACGAAGTATCACACACAAGAGATTTTAGAGGAAACGAAAGTATCACACACAAGAGATTTTAGAGGAAACGAAGTATCACACACAAGAGATTTTAGAGTGAAACTGAAGTATCACACACAAGAGATTTTAGAGTGAAACGAAAGTATCACACACAAGAGATTTTAGAGGAAACTGAAGTATCACACACAAGAGATTTTAGAGTGAAACTGAAGTATCACACACAAGAGATTTTAGAGGAAACTGAAGTATCACACACAAGAGATTTTAGAGGAAACTGAAGTATCACACACAAGAGATTTTAGAGTGAAACGAAAGTATCACACACAAGAGAAGTATCACACAAAGAGATTTTAGAGTGAAACGAAAGTATCACACACAAGAGATTTTAGAGTGAAACTGAAGTATCACACACAAGAGATTTTAGAGTGAAACTGAAGTATCACACACAAGAGATTTTAGAGGAAACGAAAGTATCACACACAAGAGATTTTAGAGTGAAACGAAAGTATCAGACACAAGAGATTTTAGAGTGAAACTGAAGTATCACACACAAGAGATTTTAGAGGAAACGAAAGTATCACACACAAGAGATTTTAGAGTGAAACTGAAGTATCACACACAAGAGATTTTAGAAAACTGAAGTATCACACACAAGAGATTTTAGAGTGAAACTGAAGTATCACACACAAGAGATTTTAGAGTGAAACTGAAGTATCACACACAAGAGATTTTAGAGTGAAACTGAAGTATCACACACAAGAGATTTTAGAGGAAACTGAAGTATCACACACAAGAGATTTTAGAGTGAAACGAAAGTATCACACACAAGAGATTTTAGAGGAAACTGAAGTATCACACACAAGAGATTTTAGAGTGAAACTGAAGTATCACACACAAAGAGATTTTAGAGGAAACGAAAGTATCACACACAAGAGATTTTAGAGGAAACTGAAGTATCACACACAAGAGATTTTAGAGTGAAACTGAAGTATCACACACAAGAGATTTTAGAGGAAACTGAAGTATCACACACAAGAGATTTTAGAGTGAAACTGAAGTATTTTAGAGTGAAACTGAAGTATCACACACAAGAGATTTTAGAGTGAAACAGAGTATCACACACAAGAGATTTTAGAGTGAAACGAAGTATCACACACAAGAGATTTTAGAGTGAAACAAAAGTATCACACAAAGAGATTTTAGAGGAAACTGAAAGTATCACACACAAGAGATTTTAGAGGAAACTGAAGTATCACACACAAGAGATTTTAGAGTGAAACTGAAGTATCACACACAAGAGATTTTAGAGGAAACTGAAGTATCACACACAAGAGATTTTAGAGTGAAACTGAAGTATCACACACAAGAGATTTTAGAGTGAAACTGAAGTATCACACACAAGCGATTTTAGAGTGAAACGAAAGTATCACACACAAGAGATTTTAGAGTGAAACGAAAGTATCACACACAAGAGATTTTAGAGTGAAACTGAAGTATCACACAAAGAGATTTTAAACGAAAAGTGAAAAACTGAAGTATCACACAAGAGATTTTAGAGGAAACGAAAGTATCACACAAAGAGATTTTAGAGTGAAACTGAAGTATCACACACAAGAGATTTTAGAGTGAAACTGAAGTATCACACACAAGAGATTTTAGAGTGAAACGAAAGTATCACACACAAGAGATTTTAGAGTGAAACTGAAGTATCACACACAAGAGATTTTAGAGGAAACGAAAGTATCACACACAAGAGATTTTAGAGTGAAACGAAGTATCACACACAAGAGATTTTGAAACTGAAGTATCACACACAAGAGAAGAGGAAACGAAAGTATCACACACAAGAGATTTTAGAGTGAAACGGAAGTATCACACACAAGAGATTTTAGAGTGAAACTGAAGTATCACACACAAGAGATTTTAGAGTGAAACTGAAGTATCACACACAAGAGATTTTAGAGAGATTTTAGAAAACTGAAGTATCACACACAAGAGATTTTAGAGGAAACGAAAGTATCAACACAAGAGATTTTAGAGTGAAACACAAAGTATCACACACAAGAGATTTTAGAGTGAAACTGAAGTATCACACAATAAGAGATTTTAGAGGAAACGAAAGTATCACACACAAGAGATTTTAGAGTGAAACTGAAGTATCACACACAAGAGATTTTAGAGGAAACTGAAAGTATCACACACAAGAGATTTTAGAGGAAACGAAAGTATCACACACAAGAGATTTTAGAGTGAAACTGAAGTATCACACACAAGAGATTTTAGAGTGAAACGAAAGTATCACGCACAAGAGATTTTTAGAGTGAAAACTGAAGTATCACACACAAGAGATTTTAGAGTGAAACGAAAGTATCACAAAAGAGATATCACACACAAGAGATTTTAGAGTGAAACTGAAGTATCACACACAAGAGATTTTAGAGTGAAACTTTAAGTATCACACACAAGAGATTTTAGAGTGAAACTGAAGTATCACACAAGAGATTTTAGAGTGAAACTGAAGTATCACACACAAGAGATTTTAGAGTGAAACTGAAGTATCACACACAAGAGATTTTAGAGTGAAACTGAAGTATCACACACAAGAGATTTTAGAGTGAAACCGAAGTATCACACACAAGAGATTTTAGAGTGAAACGAAAGTATCACACACAAGAGATTTTAGAGGAAACTGAAGTATCAGACACAAGAGATTTTAGAGTGAAACGAAAGTATCACACACAAGAGATTTTAGAGTGAAACTGAAGTATCACACACAAGAGATTTTAGAGTGAAACTGAAGTATCACACACAAGAGATTTTAGAGTGAAACTGAAGTATCACACACAAGAGATTTTAGAGTGAAACTGAAGTATCACACACAAGAGATTTTAGAGGAAACGAAACTGAAGTATCACACACAAGAGATTTTAGAGTGAAACGAAAGTATCACACACAAGAGATTTTAGAGTGAAACTGAAGTATCACACACAAGAGATTTTAGAGTGAAACGAAAGTATCACACACAAGAGATTTTAGAGTGAAACTGAAGTATCACACACAAGAGATTTTAGAGTGAAACTGAAGTATCACACACAAGAGATTTTAGAGTGAAACGAAAGTATCACACACAAGAGATTTTAGAGTGAAACTGAAGTATCACACACAAGAGATTTTAGAGTGAAACTGAAGTATCACAAGTATCACAAGAGATTTTAGGAGGAAAACTAGTATCACACACAAGAGATTTTAGAAAAACTGAAGTATCACACACAAGAGATTTTAGAGTGAAACTGAAGTATCACACAAGTATCAAGAGATTTTAGAGTGAAACGAAAGTATCACACAAAGAGATTTTTAGAGTGAAACTGAAGTATCACACACAAGAGATTTTAGAGTGAAACGAAAGTATCACACACAAGAGATTTTAGAGATTTTAGAAAAACGAAGTATCACACACAAGAGATTTTAGAGTGAAACGAAAGTATCACACACAAGAGATTTTAGAGTGAAACTGGAAAGAGATTTTAGAGTGAAAAACACACAAGAGATTTTAGAGTGAAACTGAAGTATCACACACAAGAGATTTTAGAGTGAAACTGAAGTATCACACACAAGAGATTTTAGAGTGAAACGAAAGTATCACACACAAGAGATTTTAGAGTGAAACTGAAGTATCACACACAAGAGATTTTAGAGTGAAACTGAAGTATCACACACAAGAGAAACGAAAGTTCACACACAAGAGATTTTAGAGTGAAACTGAAGTATCACACAAAGAGATTTTAGAGTGAAACTGAAGTATCACACACAAGAGATTTTAGAGATTTTAGAGTGAAACTGAAGTATCACACACAAGAGATTTTAGAGTGAAACTGAAGTATCACACACAAGAGATTTTAGAGTGAAACTGAAGTATCACACACAAGAGATTTTAGAGTGAAACTGAAGTATCACACACAAGAGATTTTAGAGGAAACGAAAGTATCACACACAAGAGATTTTAGAGTGAAACTGAAGTATCACACACAAGAGATTTTAGAGTGAAACTGGAAGTATCACACACAAGAGATTTTAGAGTGAAACTGAAGTATCACACACAAGAGATTTTAGAGTGAAACTGAAGTATCACACACAAGAGATTTTAGAGTGAAACTGAAGTATCACACACAAGAGATTTTAGAGTGAAACTGAAGTATCACACACAAGAGATTTTAGAGGAAACTGAAGTATCACACACAAGAGATTTTAGAGTGAAACGAAAGTATCACACACAAAGAGATTTTAGAGGAAACTGAAGTATCACACACAAGAGATTTTAGAGTGAAACTGAAGTATCACACACAAGAGATTTTAGAGTGAAAACTGAAGTATCACACAAGAGATTTTAAGAGAAACTTATCAGAGATTTTAGAAAACTGAAGTATCACACACAAGAGATTTTAGAGAAACTGAAGTATCACACAAAGAGATTTTAGAGTGAAACTGAAGTATCACACACAAGAGATTTTAGAGGAAACGGAAGTATCACACACAAGAGATTTTAGAGTGAAACTGAACAAAGAGATTTCAGAGTGAAACAAGTATCACAAGAGATTTTAGAGTGAAACTGAAGTATCACACACAAGAGATTTTAGAGTGAAACTGAAGTATCACACACAAGAGATTTTAGAGTGAAACTGAAGTATCACACACAAGAGATTTTAGAGGAAACTGAAGTATCACACACAAGAGATTTTAGAGTGAAACTGAAGTATCACACACAAGAGATTTTAGAGTGAAACTGAAGTATCACACACAAGAGATTTTAGAGTGAAACTGAAGTATCACACACAAGAGATTTTAGAGGAAACTGAAGTATCACACACAAGAGATTTTAGAGTGAAACTGAAGTATCACACACAAGAGATTTTAGAGTGAAACTGAAGTATCACACACAAGAGATTTTAGAGGAAACTGAAGTATCACACACAAGAGATTTTAGAGTGAAACTGAAGTATCACACACAAGAGATTTTAGAGGAAACTGAAGTATCACACACAAGAGATTTTAGAGGAAACGAAAGTATCACACACAAGAGATTTTAGAGGAAACTGAAGTATCACACACAAGAGATTTTAGAGTGAAACTGAAGTATCAGACACAAGAGATTTTAGAGGAAACCCAAGTATCACACACAAGAGATTTTAGAGTGAAACTGAAGTATCACACACAAGAGATTTTAGAGTGAAGTATCACACACAAGAGATTTTAGAGGAAACAAAAGTATCACACAAAGAGATTTTAGAGTGAAACTGAAGTATCACACACAAGAGAAGTTTTAGAGTTTTAGAAACGAAAGTATCACACACAAGAGATTTTAGAGTGAAACTGAAGTATCACACACAAGAGATTTTAGAGTGAAACCATAAGTATCACACAAGAGATTTTAGAGTGAAACTGAAGTATCACACACAAGAGATTTTAGAGTGAAACGAAAGTATCACACAAGAGATTTTAGAGTGAAACTGAAGTATCACACACAAGAGATTTTAGAGTGAAACTGAAGTATCACACACAAGAGATTTTAGAGTGAAACTGAAGTATCACACACAAGAGATTTCAGAGTGAAACTGAAGTATCACACACAAGAGATTTTAGAGGAAACTGGAAGTATCACACACAAGAGATTTTAGAGTGAAACGAAAGTATCACACACAAGAGATTTTAGAGGGAAACGAAAGTATCACGCACAAGAGATTTCAGAGTGAAACTGAAGTATCACACACAAGAGATTTCAGAGTGAAACTGAAGTATCACACACAAGAGATTTTAGAGTGAAACTGAAGTATCACACAATAAGAGATTTTAGAAGAGAAAACTGAAGTATCACACACAAGAGATTTTTAGAGTGAAACAGTATCACACAAGAAGAGATTTTACTGAAGTATCAGACACAAGAGATTTTAGAGTGAAACTGAAGTATCACACACAAGAGATTTTAGAGTGAAACGAAAGTATCACACACAAGAGATTTTAGAGTGAAACTGAAGTATCACACAATAAGAGATTTTAGAGTGAAACTGAAGTATCACACACAAGAGATTTAGAGTGAAACGAAAGTATCACACAAGAGATTTTAGAGGAAACTGAAGTATCACACACAAGAGATTTTAGAGTGAAACTGAAGTATCACACACAAGAGATTTTAGAGTGAAACTGGAAGTATCACACAAGAGATTTTTAGAAACGAAAGTATCACACACAAAGAGATTTTAGAGTGAAACGGAAGTATCACACACAAGAGATTTTAGAGTGAAACTGAAGTATCACACAAAGAGATTTTAGAGTGAAACTGAAGTATCACACACAAGAGATTTTAGAGTGAAACTGAAGTATCACACAAGAGATTTTAGAGGAAACTGAAAGTATCACACACAAGAGATTTTAGAGGAAACTGAAGTATCACACACAAGAGATTTTAGAGGAAACTGAAGTATCACACAAGAGATTTTAGAGGAAACTCACACACAAGAGATTTTAGAGGAAGTATCACGCAGAGATTTTAGAGTGAAACTGAAGTATCACACAAAGAGATTTTAGAGTGAAACTGAAGTATCACACAAAGAGATTTTAGAGTGAAACTGAAGTATCACACACAAGAGATTTTAGAGGAAACTGAAGTATCACACACAAGAGATTTTAGAGTGAAACTGAAGTATCACACAAGAAGAGATTTTAGAGTTTTAGAAAACTGAAGTATCACACACAAGAGATTTTAGAGTGAAACGAAAGTATCACACACAAGAGATTTTAGAGGAAACTGAAGTATCACACACAAGAGATTTTAGAGTGAAACGAAAGTATCACACACAAGAGATTTTAGAGAGATTTTAGAAAACTGAAGTATCACACACAAGAGATTTTAGAGGAAACTGAAGTATCACACACAAGAGATTTTAGAGTGAAACTGAAGTATCAGACACAAGAGATTTTAGAGGAAACTGAAGTATCACACAAAGAGATTTTAGAGTGAAACTGAAGTATCACACACAAGAGATTTTAGAGTGAAACGAAAGTATCACAACAAGAGATTTTAGAGGAAACTGAAGTATCACACACAAGAGATTTTAGAGTGAAACTGAAGTATCACACACAAGAGATTTTAGAGTGAAACGAAAGTATCACACAAGTAAGAGATTTTAGAGGAAACTGAAGTATCACACACAAGAGATTTTAGAGTGAAACTGAAGTATCACACACAAGAGATTTTAGAGGAAACTGAAGTATCACACACAAGAGATTTTAGAGTGAAACTGAAGTATCACACACAAGAGATTTTAGAGTGAAACTGAAGTATCACACACAAGAGATTTTAGAGGAAACTGAAGTATCACACACAAGAGATTTTAGAAACGAAAGTGAAACTGAAGTATCACACACAAGAGATTTTAGAGTGAAACTGAAGTATCACACACAAGAGATTTTAGAGTGAAACTGAAGTATCACACACAAGAGATTTTAGAGTGAAACTGAAGTATCACACACAAGAGATTTTAGAGGAAACTGAAGTATCACACACAAGAGATTTTAGAGTGAAACTGAAGTATCACACACAAGAGATTTTAGAGTGAAACTGAAGTATCACACAAGAGATTTTAAGAAATTTTAGAGAGAAACTGAAGTATCACACACAAGAGATTTTAGAGTGAAACTGAAGTATCACACACAAGAGATTTCAGAGGAAACTGAAGTATCACACACAAGAGATTTTAGAGTGAAACTGAAGTATCACACACAAGAGATTTTAGAGAAACTAAGATCACACACAAGAGATTTTAGAGGAAACTGAAGTATCACACACAAGAGATTAGAGTGAAACTGAAAGTATCACACACAAGAGATTTTAGAGTGAAACTGAAGTATCACACACAAGAGATTTTAGAGGAAACTGAAGTATCACACAAGAGATTTTAGAGTGAAACTGAAGTATCACACAAAGAGATTTTAGAGGAAACTGAAGTATCACACACAAGAGATTTTAGAGTGAAACTGAAGTATCACACACAAGAGATTTTAGAGTGAAACTGAAGTATCACACACAAGAGATTTTAGAGTGAAACTGAAGTATCACACACAAGAGATTTTAGAGTGAAACGAAAGTATCACACAAGAGATTTTAGAGGAAACTGAAGTATCACACACAAGAGATTTTAGAGTGAAACTGAAGTATCACACACAAGAGATTTTAGAGTGAAACTGAAGTATCACACAAAGAGATTTTAGAGTGAAACTGAAGTATCACACACAAGAGATTTTAGAGGAAACTGAAGTATCACACACAAGAGATTTTAGAGTGAAACCGAAGTATCACAAGAGATTTTAGAGGAAACTGAAGTATCACACAAAGAGATTTTAGAGGAAACTGAAGTATCACACACAAGAGATTTTAGAGTGAAACGAAAGTATCACACACAAGAGATTTTAGAGTGAAACTGAAGTATCACACACAAGAGATTTTAGAGGAAACTGAAGTATCACACACAAGAGATTTTAGAGTGAAACTGAAGTATCACACACAAGAGATTTTAGAGGAAACTGAAGTATCACACACAAGAGATTTTAGAGTGAAACTGAAGTATCACACACAAGAGATTTTAGAGAAACTTATCAGACACAAGAGATTTTAGAAACTGAAGTATCACACACAAGAGATTTTAGAGTGAAACGAAAGTATCACACACAAGAGATTTTAGAGTGAAACAAGAGATTTTAGAGGAAACTGAAAGTATCACACACAAGAGATTTTAGAGTGAAACTGAAGTATCACACACAAGAGATTTTAGAGTGAAACTGAAGTATCACACACAAGAGATTTTAGAGTGAAACTGAAGTATCACACACAAGAGATTTCAGAGAAACGAAGTATCACAGTATCAAGAGATTTTAGAGTGAAACGAAGTATCACACACAAGAGATTTTAGAGTGAAACTGAAGTATCACACACAAGAGATTTTAGAGGAAACTGAAGTATCACACAAGAGATTTTAGAGTGAAACTGAAGTATCACACACAAGAGATTTTAGAGGAAACTGAAGTATCACACACAAGAGATTTTAGAGGAAACTGAAGTATCACACACAAGAGATTTTAGAGGAAACGAAAAGTATCACACAAGAGATTTTAGAAAACTGAAGTATCACACACAAGAGATTTTAGAGTGAAACTGAAGTATCACACACAAGAGATTTTAGAGGAAACGAAAGTATCACACACAAGAGATTTTAGAGGAAACTGAAGTATCACACACAAGAGATTTTAGAGTGAAACTGAAGTATCACACACAAGAGATTTTAGAGTGAAACTGAAGTATCACGCAAGAGATTTTAGAGTGAAAACTGAAGTATCACACACAAGAGATTTTAGAGTGAAACTGAAGTATCACACAAGAGATTTTAGAGAAACGAAAGTTTTTTAGAGTGAAACTGAAGTATCAGACAAAGAGATTTTAGAGGAAACTGAAGTATCACACACAAGAGATTTTAGAGGAAACGAAGTATCACACACAAGAGATTTTTAGAGTGAAACTGAAGTATCACACACAAGAGATTTTAGAGGAAACTGAAGTATCACACACAAGAGATTTTAGAGTGAAACTGAAGTATCACACACAAGAGATTTTAGAGTGAAACTGAAGTATCACACACAAGAGATTTTAGAGGAAACTGAAGTATCACACAAGAGAAACGAAAGTAGAGTGAAAACGAAAGTATCACACACAAGAGATTTTAGAGTGAAACCGAAGTATCACACACAAGAGATTTTAGAGTGAAACGGAAGTATCACACACAAGAGATTTTAGAGTGAAACTGAAGTATCACACACAAGAGATTTTAGAGTGAAACTGAAGTATCACACACAAGAGATTTTAGAGGAAACTGAAGTATCACACACAAGAGATTTTAGAGTGAAACTGAAGTATCACACACAAGAGATTTTAGAGGAAACTGAAGTATCACACACAAGAGATTTTAGAGATTTTGAGAAACTGAAGTATCACACAAAGAGATTTTAGAGAAAACCTGAAGTATCACACAAGAGATTTTAGAGTGAAACGAAAAGTATCACACACAAGAGATTTTAGAGTGAAACTGAAGTATCACACACAAGAGATTTTAGAGGAAACTGAAGTATCACACACAAGAGATTTTAGAGTGAAACTGAAGTATCACACACAAGAGATTTTAGAGTGAAACTGAAGTATCACACACAAGAGATTTTAGAGTGAAACTGAAGTATCACACACAAGAGATTTTAGAGGAAACTGAAGTATCACACACAAGAGATTTTAGAGGAAACTGAAGTATCACACACAAGAGATTTTAGAGTGAAACGGGAAGTATCACACACAAGAGATTTTAGAGTGAAACTGAAGTATCAGACACAAGAGATTTTAGAGTGAAACTGAAGTATCACACACAAGAGATTTTAGAGTGAAACTGAAGTATCAGACACAAGAGATTTTAGAGTGAAACTGAAGTATCACACACAAGAGATTTTAGAGTGAAACTGAAGTATCACACACAAGAGATTTTAGAGTGAAACGAAAGTATCACACACAAGAGATTTCAGAGAAACTGAAGTATCAGACACAAGAGATTTTAGAGGAAACTGAAGTATCACACAAGAGATTTTAGAGTGAAACTGAAGTATCACACACAAGAGATTTTAGAGTGAAACTGAAGTATCACACACAAGAGATTTTAGAGTGAAACTGAAGTATCACACACAAGAGATTTTAGAGTGAAACTGAAGTATCAAACAAGAGATTTAGAGTGAAACAAGTATCACAAAGAGATTTTAGAGTGAAACTGAAGTATCACACACAAGAGATTTTAGAGGAAACGAAAGTATCACACACAAGAGATTTTAGAGTGAAACTGGAAGTATCACACAAAGAGATTTTAGAGGAAACTGAAGTATCACACACAAGAGAAACGAAAGTTTAAGAGATTTTAAAAACAAAGTATCACACAAAGAGATTTTAGAGGAAACGAAAGTATCACACACAAGAGATTTAGAGTGAAACTGAAGTATCACACACAAGAGATTTTAGAAAACGAAAGTATCACACACAAGAGATTTTAGAGTGAAACTGAAGTATCAGACACAAGAGATTTTAGAGTGAAACTGAAGTATCACACACAAGAGATTTTAGAGTGAAACTGAAGTATCACACACAAGAGATTTTAGAGGAAACGAAAGTACACACACAAGAGATTTTAGAGTGAAACTGAAGTATCACACACAAGAGATTTTAGAGTGAAACTGAAGTATCACACACAAGAGATTTTAGAGTGAAACTGAAGTATCACACACAAGAGATTTCAGAGTGAAACTGAAGTATCAGACACAAGAGATTTTAGAGTGAAACTGAAGTATCACACACAAGAGATTTTAGAGTGAAACGAAAGTATCACACACAAGAGATTTTAGAGTGAAACTGAAGTATCACACACAAGAGATTTTAGAGTGAAACTGAAGTATCACACACAAGAGATTTTAGAGTGAAACTGAAGTATCACACACAAGAGATTTTAGAGTGAAACTGAAGTATCACACACAAGAGATTTTAGAGGAAAAACGAAGTATCACGCACAAGAGATTTTAGAGTGAAACGGAAGTATCACACACAAGAGATTTTAGAGGAAACGGAAGTATCACACACAAGAGATTTTAGAGTGAAACGAAGTATCACACACAAGAGATTTTAGAGTGAAACGAAAGTATCACACACAAGAGATTTTAGAGGAAACCAGAAGTATCACACACAAGAGATTTTAGAGTGAAACTGAAGTATCACACACAAGAGATTTTAGAGAAACTGAAGTAAACTCACACACAAGAGATTTTAGAGTGAAACGAAAGTATCACACAAGAGATTTTAGAGTGAAACTGAAGTATCACACACAAGAGATTTTAGAGTGAAACTGAAGTATCACACACAAGAGATTTTAGAAAACTGAAGTATCACACACAAGAGATTTTAGAGGAAACGAAAGTATCACACACAAGAGATTTTAGAGGAAACTGAAGTATCACACACAAGAGATTTTAGAGGAAACTGAAGTATCACACACAAGAGATTTTAGAGGAAACTGAAGTATCACACACAAGAGATTTTAGAGGAAACTGAAGTATCACACACAAGAGATTTTAGAGGAAACTGAAGTATCACACACAAGAGATTTTAGAGGAAAACTGAAAGTATCACACACAAGAGATTTTAGAGGAAACTGAAGTATCACACACAAGAGATTTTAGAGGAAACGAAAGTATCACACACAAGAGATTTTAGAGTGAAACTGAAGTATCACACACAAGAGATTTTAGAGTGAAACTGAAGTATCACACACAAGAGATTTTAGAGTGAAAGTATCACACACAAGAGATTTTAGAGGAAACTGAAGTATCACACACAAGAGATTTTAGAGGAAACTGAAGTATCACACAAGAGATTTTAGAGTGAAACTGAAGTATCACACACAAGAGATTTTAGAGTGAAACTGGAAGTATCACACAAAGAGATTTTAGAGTGAAACTGAAGTATCACACACAAGAGATTTTAGAGTGAAACTGAAGTATCACACACAAGAGATTTTAGTGAAACTGAAATCACTGATTTTAGAGTGAAACAAGTATCACACAAGAGATTTTAGAGGAAACTGAAGTATCACACACAAGAGATTTTAGAGGAAACGAAAGTATCACACACAAGAGATTTTAGAGTGAAACTGAAAGTATCACACACAAGAGATTTTAGAGTGAAACTGAAGTTCACACACAAGAGATTTTAGAGTGAAACTGAAGTATCACACAAAGAGATTTTAGAGTGAAACTGAAGTATCACACACAAGAGATTTTTTTAGAGTGAAACTGAAGTATCAGACACACAAGAGATTTTAGAGGAAACTGAAGTATCACACAAAGAGATTTTAGAGGAAACTGAAAGTATCACACACAAGAGATTTTAGAGTGAAACTGAAGTATCACACACAAGAGATTTTAGAGTGAAACTGAAGTATCACACACAAGAGATTTTAGAGTGAAACTGAAGTATCACACACAAGAGATTTTAGAGTGAAACTGAAGTATCACACACAAGAGATTTTAGAGTGAAACTGAAGTATCACACAAGAGATTTTAGAGGAAACTGAAGTATCACACACAAGAGATTTTAGAGGAAACTGAAGTATCACACACAAGAGATTTTAGAGGAAACTGAAGTATCACACACAAGAGATTTTAGAGTGAAACTGAAGTATCACACACAAGAGATTTTAGAGTGAAACTGAAAGTATCACACACAAGAGATTTAGAGTGAAAACGGAAGTATCACACACAAGAGATTTTAGAAAACTGAAGTATCACACACAAGAGATTTTAGAGTGAAACTGAAGTATCACACACAAGAGATTTTAGAGTGAAACTGAAGTATCACACACAAGAGATTTTAGAGTGAAACGGACACAAGAGATTTTATCACACAAAGAGATTTTAGAGTGAAACTGAAGTATCACACAAAGAGATTTTAGAGTGAAACTATCAGACAAGTATCACACACAAGAGATTTTAGAGTGAAACTGAAGTATCACACACAAGAGATTTTAGAGTGAAACTGAAGTATCACACACAAGAGATTTTAGAGTGAAACTGAAGTATCACACAAGAGATTTTAGAGGAAACTGAAGTATCACGCACAAGAGATTTTAGAGTGAAACCGAAGTATCAGACACAAGAGATTTTAGAGGAAACTGAAGTATCACACACAAGAGATTTTAGAGTGAAACGAAAGTATCACGCACAAGAGATTTCAGAGTGAAACTGAAGTATCAGACAGAAGAGATTTTAGAGTGAAACTGAAGTATCACACAAGAGATTTCAGAGTGAAACTGAAGTATCACACACAAGAGATTTTAGAGTGAAAACGAAAATCACAATGAGAGATTTTATGAAACTGAAGTATCACACACAAGAGATTTTAGAGTGAAACGAAGTATCACACACAAGAGATTTTAGAGTGAAACTGAAGTATCACACACAAGAGATTTAGAGTGAAACACACAAGAGATTTTAGAGGAAACTGAAGTATCACACAAAGAGATTTTAGAGTGAAACTGAAGTATCACACACAAGAGATTTTAGAGTGAAACTGAAGTATCAGACACAAGAGATTTTAGAGTGAAACTGAAGTATCACACACAAGAGATTTTAGAGGAAACTGAAGTATCACACAAGAGATTTTAGAGTGAAACTGAAGTATCACACACAAGAGATTTTAGAGTGAAACTGAAGTATCACACACAAGAGATTTTAGAGGAAACTGAAGTATCACACACAAGAGATTTTAGAGTGAAACTGAAGTATCACACACAAGAGATTTTAGAGTGAAACTGAAGTATCACACAAAGAGATTTTAAACCCGAAGGAAAGAGATTTCAGAGGAAACTGGAAGTATCACACACAAGAGATTTTAGAGTGAAACTGAAGTATCACACACAAGAGATTTTAGAGTGAAACTGAAGTATCACACACAAGAGATTTTAGAGTGAAACTGAAGTATCACACACAAGAGATTTTAGAGTGAAACTGAAGTATCAAGAGATTTTAGAGTGAAACAAGTATCACACACAAGAGATTTTAGAGTGAAACTGAAGTATCACACACAAGAGATTTTAGAGTGAAACTGAAGTATCACACAAGAGATTTTAGAGTGAAACACACACAAGAGATTTTAGAAGTATCACACACAAGAGATTTTAGAGTGAAACTGAAGTATCACACACAAGAGATTTTAGAGTGAAACGAAAGTATCACACACAAGAGATTTTAGAGGAAACTGAAGTATCACACACAAGAGATTTTAGAGGAAACTGAAGTATCACACACAAGAGATTTTAGAGTGAAACTGGAAGTATCACACACAAGAGATTTTAGAGGAAACTGAAAGTATCACACACAAGAGATTTTAGAGTGAAACTGAAGTATCACACACAAGAGATTTTAGAGGAAACTGAAGTATCACACACAAGAGATTTTAGAGGAAACTGAAGTATCACACACAAGAGATTTTAGAGGAAACGAAAGTATCACACAAAGAGATTTTTAGAGTGAAACTGAAGTATCACACAAAGAGATTTTAGAGTGAAACTGAAGTATCACACACAAGAGATTTTAGAGGAAACTGAAGTATCACACACAAGAGATTTTAGAGGAAACTGAAGTATCACACACAAGAGATTTTAGAGTGAAACTGAAGTATCACACACAAGAGATTTTAGAGTGAAACTGAAAGTATCACACACAAGAGATTTTAGAGTGAAACTGAAGTATCACACACAAGAGATTTTAGAGGAAACTATCACACAAGAGATATCAAAGTATCACACAAGAGATTTTTTAGAGTGAAACTGAAGTATCACACACAAGAGATTTTAGAGTGAAACTGAAGTATCACACACAAGAGATTTTAGAGTGAAACTGAAGTATCACACACAAGAGATTTTAGAGAGAAACTGAAGTATCACACACAAGAGATTTTAGAGTGAAACTGAAGTATCACACACAAGAGATTTTAGAGTGAAACGAAAGTATCACACACAAGAGATTTTAGAGGAAACTGAAGTATCACACACAAGAGATTTTAGAGGAAACTGAAGTATCACACACAAGAGATTTTAGAGGAAACTGAAGTATCACACACAAGAGATTTTAGAGTGAAACTGAAGTATCACACACAAGAGATTTTAGAGTGAAACTGAAGTATCACACACAAGAGATTTTAGAGTGAAACTGAAGTATCACACACAAGAGATTTTAGAGGAAACTGAAGAGATTTTATCATCACACAAGAGATTTTAGAGGAAACGAAAAGTATCACACAAGAGATTTTAGAGGAAACGGAAGTATCACACACAAGAGATTTTAGAGTGAAACTGAAGTATCACACACAAGAGATTTTAGAGTGAAACTGAAGTATCACACACAAGAGATTTTAGAGTGAAACTGAAGTATCAGACACACAAGAGATTTTAGAGGAAACTGAAGTATCACACACAAGAGATTTTAGAAACCGAAGAAACAATAAGAGATTTTAGAGTGAAACTGAAGTATCACACACAAGAGATTTTAGAGTGAAACTGAAGTATCACACACAAGAGATTTTAGAGGAAACTGAAGTATCACACACAAGAGATTTTAGAGTGAAACTGAAAGTATCACACACAAGAGATTTTAGAGTGAAACTGAAGTATCACACACAAGAGATTTTAGAGTGAAACTGAAGTATCACACACAAGAGATTTTAGAGTGAAACTGAAGTATCACACACAAGAGATTTTAGAGTGAAACTGAAAGTATCACACACAAGAGATTTTAGAGTGAAACTGAAGTATCACACACAAGAGATTTTAGAGTGAAACGAAAGTATCACACACAAGAGATTTTAGAGGAAACTGGAAGTATCACACACAAGAGATTTTAGAGTGAAACTGAAGTATCACACACAAGAGATTTTAGAGTGAAACGAAAGTATCACACACAAGAGATTTTAGAGTGAAACTGAAGTATCACACACAAGAGATTTTAGAGGAAACGGAAGTATCACACACAAGAGATTTTAGAGGAAACGGAAGTATCACACACAAGAGATTTTAGAGTGAAACTGAAGTATCACACACAAGAGATTTTAGAAACGAAAGTATCAGCAAGAGATTTTAGAGGAAACTGAAGTATCACACACAAGAGATTTTAGAGTGAAACTGAAGTATCACACACAAGAGATTTCAGATTTTCAGACACAAGAGATTTTAGAGAAACTGAAGTATCACACACAAGAGATTTTAGAGGAAAACTGAAGTATCACACACAAGAGATTTTAGAGAGATTTTAGAAAACTGGAAGTATCACACACAAGAGATTTTAGAGTGAAACCAAAGTATCACACACAAGAGATTTTAGAGGAAACTGAAGTATCACACAAGTATCAAGAGATTTTAGAGTGAAACTGAAGTATCACACACAAGAGATTTTAGAGGAAACTGAAGTATCACACACAAGAGATTTTAGAGGAAACTGAAGTATCAATGCACAAGAGATTTTAGAGGAAACGGAAGTATCACACACAAGAGATTTTAGAGGAAACTGAAGTATCACACACAAGAGATTTTAGAGTGAAACTGAAGTATCACACACAAGAGATTTTAGAGTGAAACTGAAGTATCAGAAAAGAGATTTTAGAGTGAAACTGAAGTATCACACAAAGAGATTTTAGAGTGAAACTGAAGTATCACACACAAGAGATTTTAGAGGAAACTGAAGTATCACACACAAGAGATTTTAGAGTGAAACTGAAGTATCACACACAAGAGATTTTAGAGTGAAACTGAAGTATCACACACAAGAGATTTTAGAGAAACTGAAGAAACACAAGAATTTTAGTAAGTATCACACACAAGAGATTTTAGAGGAAACTGAAGTATCACACACAAGAGATTTTAGAGTGAAACTGAAGTATCACACACAAGAGATTTTTAGAGGAAACGGAAGTATTTTTAGAGTGAAACTGAAGTATCAGACAAGAGATTTTAGAGAAACTGAAGTATCACACACAAGAGATTTTAGAAAACTGAAGTATCACACACAAGAGATTTTAGAGGAAACTGAAGTATCACAAGAATTTTAGAGATTTTAGAGTGAAACTTTGAAGTATCACACACAAGAGATTTTAGAGTGAAACTGAAAGTATCACACACAAGAGATTTTAGAGTGAAACTGAAGTATCACACACAGAGATTTTAGAGGAAACTGAAGTATCACACACAGAGATTTTAGAGGAAACTGAAGTATCACACACAAGAGATTTTAGAGGAAACTGAAGTATCACACACAAGAGATTTTAGAGGAAACGAAGTATCACACACAAGAGATTTTAGAGGAAACTGAAGTATCACACACAAGAGATTTTAGAGGAAACGAAAGTATCACACACAAGAGATTTTAGAGTGAAACTGAAGTATCACACACAAGAGATTTTAGAGGAAACTGAAGTATCACACAAGAGATTTTAGAGTGAAACTGAAGTATCACACACAAGAGATTTTAGAGTGAAACTGAAGTATCACTGAAGTATCACACAAGAGATTTTAGAGTGAAACTGAAGTATCACACACAAGAGATTTTAGAGTGAAACTGAAGTATCACACACAAGAGATTTTAGAGGAAACGAAGTATCACACACAGAGATTTTAGAAAACTGAAGTATCACACACAAGAGATTTTAGAGTGAAACTGAAGTATCACACACAAGAGATTTTAGAGTGAAACTGAAGTATCACACACAAGAGATTTTAGAGTGAAACTGAAGTATCACACACAAGAGATTTTAGAGTGAAACTGAAGTATCACACACAAGAGATTTTAGAGTGAAACTGAAGTATCACACACAAGAGATTTTAGAGTGAAACTGAAGTATCACACACAAGAGATTTTAGAGTGAAACGAAAGTATCACACACAAGAGATTTTAGAGTGAAACTGAAGTATCACACACAAGAGATTTTAGAGGAAACTGAAGTATCACACACAAGAGATTTCAGAGTGAAACGAAAGTATCACACACAAGAGATTTATCAGAGAGATTTTAGAGTGAAACTGAAGTATCACACACAAGAGATTTTAGAGTGAAACTGAAGTATCACACACAAGAGATTTTAGAGTGAAACTGAAGTATCACACACAAGAGATTTTAGAGAAACTTTTAGAGGAAAACTGAAGTATCACACAAAGAGATTTTAGAGGAAACTGAAGTATCACACACAAGAGATTTTAGAGTGAAACTGAAGTATCACACACAAGAGATTTTAGAGTGAAACTGAAGTATCACACAAAGAGATTTTAGAGTGAAACTGAAGTATCACACACAAGAGATTTTAGAGGAAACGAAAGTATCACGCACAAGAGATTTTAGAGTGAAACTCAGACACAAGAGATTTTACACACAAAGAGATTTTAGAGGAAACTGAAGTATCACACACAAGAGATTTTAGAGTGAAACGAAAGTATCACGAAGAGATTTTAGAGTGAAACTGAAGTTTTATCAAGTATCACACAAGAGATTTTAGAGTGAAACCGAAGTATCAAGAGATTTTAGAGTGAAACAAAGTATCACACACAAGAGATTTTAGAGGAAACTGAAGTATCACACACAAGAGATTTTAGAGTGAAACTGAAGTATCACACAAAGAGATTTTAGAGTGAAACTGAAGTATTTTAGAGTGAAACACACACAAGAGATTTTAGAGGAAACTGAAGTATCACACACAAGAGATTTTAGAGTGAAACTGAAGTATCACACACAAGAGATTTTAGAGTGAAACTGAAGTATCACACACAAGAGATTTTAGAGTGAAACTGAAGTATCACACACAAGAGATTTTAGAGTGAAAAACTGAAGTATCACACAAGAGATTTTAGAGGAAACTGAAGTATCACACACAAGAGATTTTAGAGGAAACTGAAGTATCACACAAGAGATTTTAGAGGAAACTTATCACACACAAGAGATTTTAGAGTGAAACTGAAGTATCACACACAAGAGATTTTAGAGTGAAACTGAAGTATCAGACACAAGAGATTTTAGAGTGAAACTGAAGTATCACACACAAGAGATTTTAGAGTGAAACTGAAGTATCACACACAAGAGATTTTAGAGGAAACTGAAGTATCACACACAAGAGATTTTAGAGGAAACTGAAAGAGATTTTAGAGTGAAACAAGTAAGAGATTTTAGAGAAACTGAAGTATCACACACAAGAGATTTTAGAGGAAACTGAAGTATCAGACACAAGAGATTTTAGAGGAAACTGAAGTATCACACACAAGAGATTTTAGAGTGAAACTGAAGTATCACACACAAGAGATTTTAGAGTGAAACTGAAGTATCACACACAAGAGATTTTAGAGTGAAACTGAAGTATCACACACAAGAGATTTTAGAGTGAAACTGAAGTATCACACACAAGAGATTTTAGAGAGAAACTGAAGTATCAGACACAAGAGATTTTAGAGGAAACTGAAGTATCACACACAAGAGATTTTAGAGTGAAACTGAAGTATCACACACAAGAGATTTTAGAGAAACTTTTTAGAGTGAAACTGAAGTATCACACACAAGAGATTTTAGCAGAGAAAACTGAAGTATCACACACAAGAGATTTTAGAGTGAAACGAAAGTATCACACAAGAGAGATTTTGAGATCACACAAAGAGAAACTGAAGTATCACACACAAGAGATTTTAGAGGAAACTGAAGTATCACACACAAGAGATTTTAGAGTGAAACTGAAGTATCACACACAAGAGATTTTAGAGGAAACTGAAGTATCACACACAAGAGATTTTAGAGAAACTGAAGTATCACACACAAGAGATTTTAGAGTGAAACTGAAGTATCACACACAAGATTTTAGAGTTTAGAGGAAACACACAAAGAGATTTTAGAGGAAACAAGAGATTTTTAGAGGAAACTGAAGTATCACACACAAGAGATTTTAGAGTGAAACTGAAGTATCACACACAAGAGATTTAGAGTGAAACTGAAGTATCACACACAAGAGATTTTAGAGGAAACGAAGTATCACACACACAAGAGATTTTAGAGGAAACTGAAGTATCACACACAAGAGATTTTAGAGGAAACGGAAGTATCACACACAAGAAGTATCACACACAAGAGATTTTAGAGTGAAACTGAAGTATCACACACAAGAGATTTTAGAGTGAAACTGAAGTATCACACAAGAGATTTTAGAGGAAAAAGTATCACACACAAGAGATTTTAGAGGAAACTGAAGTATCACACAAGAGATTTTAGAGTGAAACCGAAGTAAACAAGAGATTTTAGAAAACGGAAGTATCACACAAAGAGATTTTAGAGTGAAACTGAAGTATCACACAAGAGAGATTTTAGAGGAAACTGAAAGTATCACACACAAGAGATTTTAGAGGAAACACACAAAGATTTTAGAGGAAACCACATCACACACAAGAGATTTTAGAGTGAAACTGAAGTATCACACACAACACAAGAGATTTTAGAGGAAAAACTGAAGTATCACACACAAGAGATTTTAGAGGAAACTGAAGTATCAGACACAAGAGATTTTAGAGGAAACTGAAGTATCACACACAAGAGATTTTAGAGTGAAACGAAAGTATCACACAAGAGATTTTAGAGTGAAACTGAAGTATCACACACAAGAGATTTTAGAGTGAAACTGAAGTATCACACACAAGAGATTTTAGAGTGAAACTGAAGTATCACACACAAGAGATTTTAGAGTGAAACTGAAGTATCACACACAAGAGATTTTAGAGGAAACTGAAAGTATCACACACAAGAGATTTTAGAGTGAAACTGAAGTATCACACAAGAGATTTTAAGAAACTGAAGTATCAGACACAAGAGATTTTAGAGGAAACTGAAGTATCACACACAAGAGATTTTAGAGTGAAACTGAAGTATCACACACAAGAGATTTTAGAGTGAAACTGAAGTATCACACACAAGAGATTTTAGAGTGAAACTGAAGTATCACACACAAGAGATTTTAGAGTGAAACTGAAGTATCACACACAAGAGATTTTAGAGTGAAACTGAAGTATCACACACAAGAGATTTTAGAGTGAAACTGAAGTATCACACACAAGAGATTTTAGAGGAAACTGAAGTATCACACACAAGAGATTTTAGAGTGAAACTGAAGTATCACACACAAGAGATTTTAGAGTGAAACAAGAGATTTTAGAAGTATCACACACAAGAGATTTTAGAGTGAAACTGAAGTATCACACACAAGAGATTTTAGAGTGAAACTGAAGTATCACACACAAGAGATTTTAGAGTGAAACTGAAGTATCACACACAAGAGATTTTAGAGTGAAACTGAAGTATTTTTAGAGTGAAACTGAAGTATCACACACAAGAGATTTTAGAGGAAACTGAAGTATCACACACAAGAGATTTTAGAGGAAACTGAAGTATCACACACAAGAGATTTTAGAGTGAAACTGAAGTATCACACACAAGAGATTTTAGAGTGAAACTGAAGTATCACACACAAGAGATTTTAGAGGAAACGAAAGTATCACACACAAGAGATTTTAGAGGAAACTGAAGTATCACACACAAGAGATTTTAGAGTGAAACTGAAGTATCACACACAAGAGATTTTAGAGGAAACTGAAAGTATCACACACAAGAGATTTTAGAGGAAACTGAAGTAACACACAAGAGATTTTAGAGGAAACGAAGTATCACACACAAGAGATTTTAGAGGAAACTGAAGTATCACACACAAGAAACTGAAGTATCAGATTTTTTAGAGTGAAACTGAAGTATCACACACAAGAGATTTTAGAGTGAAACTTATCACACACAAGAGATTTTAGAGTGAAACTGAAGTATCACACAAAGAGATTTTAGAGTGAAACTGAAGTATCACACACAAGAGATTTTAGAGGAAACTGAAGTATCACACACAAGAGATTTTAGAGTGAAACTGAAGTATCACACACAAGAGATTTTAGAGTGAAACTGAAAGTACACACAAGAGACAAGTATCACAAAGAGATTTTAGAGTGAAACTGAAGTATCACACACAAGAGATTTTAGAGTGAAACTGAAGTATCACACACAAGAGATTTTAGAGTGAAACTGAAGTATCACACACAAGAGATTTTAGAGGAAACTGAAGTATCACACACAAGAGATTTTAGAGTGAAACTGAAGTATCACACACAAGAGATTTTAGAGTGAAACTGAAGTATCACACAGAAGAGATTTTAGAGTGAAACTGAAGTATCACACACAAGAGATTTTAGAGTGAAACTGAAGTATCACACACAAGAGATTTTAGAGTGAAACGAAAAGTATCACACAAGAGTGAAACTTTCACAGAGAAAACGAAAGTAGAGATTTTAGAAAACTGAAGTATCACACACAAGAGATTTTAGAGTGAAACTGAAGTATCACACACAAGAGATTTTAGAGTGAAACTGAAGTATCACACACAAGAGATTTTAGAGTGAAACTGAAGTATCACACACAAGAGATTTTAGAGTGAAACTGAAGTATCACACACAAGAGATTTTAGAGGAAACTGAAGTATCACACACAAGAGATTTTAGAGTGAAACTGAAGTATCACACACAAGAGATTTTAGAGTGAAACTGAAGTCACACACAAGAGATTTTAGAGGAAACTGAAGTATCACACACAAGAGATTTTAGAGTGAAACTGAAGTATCACACACAAGAGATTTTAGAGTGAAACTGAAGTATCAGACACAAGAGATTTTAGAGGAAACTGAAGTATCACACACAAGAGATTTTAGAGTGAAACTGAAGTATCACACACAAGAGATTTTAGAGTGAAACTGAAGTATCACACACAAGAGATTTTAGAGTGAAACGAAAGTATCACACACAAGAGATTTTTAGAGTGAAACTGAAGTATCACACACAAGAGATTTTAGAGTGAAACTGAAGTATCACACACAAGAGATTTTAGAGGAAACTGAAGTATCACACACAAGAGATTTTAGAGGAAACTGAAGTATCACACACAAGAGATTTTAGAGGAAACTGAAGTATCACACACAAGAGATTTTAGAGTGAAACGAAAGTATCACACACAAGAGATTTTAGAGGAAACTGAAGTATCACACACAAGAGATTTTAGAGTGAAACTGAAGTATCACACACAAGAGATTTTAGAGTGAAACTGAAGTATCACACACAAGAGATTTTAGAGTGAAACTGAAGTATCACACACAAGAGATTTTAGAGGAAACTGAAGTATCACACACAAGAGATTTTAGAGTGAAACTGAAGTATCACACACAAGAGATTTTAGAGATTTTAGAAACTGAAGTATCACACACAAGAGATTTTAGAGTGAAACTGAAGTATCACACACAAGAGATTTTAGAGTGAAACTGAAGTATCACACACAAGAGATTTTAGAGGAAACTGAAGTATCACACACAAGAGATTTCAGAGTGAAACTGAAGTATCACACACAAGAGATTTTAGAGTGAAACTGAAGTATCACACACAAGAGATTTTAGAGTGAAACGAAAGTATCACACACAAGAGATTTTAGAGTGAAACGAAAGTATCAGACACAAGAGATTTTAGAGTGAAACTGAAGTATCACACACAAGAGATTTTAGAGTGAAACTGAAGTATCACAGAGGAAACAAGTAAGAGAGATTTTAGAGGAAACTAAGTATCACACACAAGAGATTTTAGAGTGAAACTGAAGTATCACACACAAGAGATTATCACACAAAGAGATTTTAGAGTGAAACTGAAGTATCACACACAAGAGATTTTAGAGTGAAACTGAAGTATCACACACAAGAGATTTTAGAGTGAAACTGAAGTATCACACACAAGAGATTTTAGAGGAAACGAAAGTATCACACACAAGAGATTTTAGAGTGAAACTGAAGTATCACACACAAGAGATTTTAGAGGAAACTGAAGTATCACACACAAGAGATTTTAGAGTGAAACTGAAGTATCACACACAAGAGATTTTAGAGTGAAACTGAAGTATCACACACAAGAGATTTTAGAGTGAAACTGAAGAGATTTTAGAGTGAAACTGAAGTATCACACAAGAGATTTTAGAGGAAACTGAAGTATCACACACAAGAGATTTTAGAGTGAAACTGAAGTATCACACACAAGAGATTTTAGAGGAAACTGAAGTATCACACACAAGAGATTTTAGAGGAAACTGAAGTATCACACACAAGAGATTTTAGGAAACTGAAGTATCACACAAACAGAGTGAAATGAAGTATCACACACAAGAGATTTTAGAGTGAAACTGAAGTATCACACACAAGAGATTTTAGAGTGAAACTGAAGTTTATCACACACAAGAGATTTTAGAGGAAAACTGAAGTATCACACACAAGAGATTTTAGAGTGAAACTGAAAGTATCACACACAAGAGATTTTAGAGTGAAACTGAAGTATCACACACAAGAGATTTTAGAGGAAACTGAAGTATCACACACAAGAGATTTTAGAGAGTGAAACTGAAGTATCACACACAAGAGATTTTAGAGTGAAACTGAAGTATCACACACAAGAGATTTTAGAGTGAAACTGAAGTATCACACACAAGAGATTTTAGAGTGAAACGAAAGTATCACACACAAGAGATTTTAGAGTGAAACTGAAGTATCACACACAAGAGATTTTAGAGTGAAACTGAAGTATCAGACACAAGAGATTTTAGAGGAAACTGAAGTATCAACAAGAGATTTTAGATCAGACACAAGAGATTTTAGAGGAAACTGAAGTATCACACACAAGAGATTTTAGAGTGAAACTGAAGTATCACACACAAGAGATTTTAGAGTGAAACTGAAGTATCAGACACAAGAGATTTTAGAGTGAAACTGAAGTATCACACACAAGAGATTTTAGAGTGAAACTGAAGTATCACACACAAGCGATTTTAGAGTGAAACGAAAGTATCACGCACAAGAGATTTTAGAGTGAAACTGAAGTATCACACACAAGAGATTTTAGAGTGAAACTGAAGTATCACACACAAGAGATTTTAGAGTGAAACTGAAGTATCACACACAAGAGATTTTAGAGTGAAACTGAAGTATCACACACAAGAGATTTTAGAGTGAAACTGAAGTATCACACACAAGAGATTTTAGAGTGAAACTGAAGTATCAGACACAAGAGATTTTAGAGTGAAACTGAAGTATCACACACAAGAGATTTTAGAGTGAAACGGAAGTATCACACACAAGAGATTTCAGAGTGAAACGGAAGTATCACACACAAGAGATTTTAGAGTGAAACTGAAGTATCACACACAAGAGATTTTAGAGTGAAACTGAAGTATCACACACAAGAGATTTTAGAGTGAAACTGAAGTATCACACACAAGAGATTTTAGAGGAAACGAAAGTATCACACACAAGAGATTTTAGAGTGAAACGAGATTTTAGAGGAAACAAGTATCAGAGAGATTTTAGAGGAAACTGAAGTATCACACACAAGAGATTTTAGAGTGAAACTGAAGTATCACACAAAGAGATTTTAGAGTGAAACTGAAGTATCACACACAAGAGATTTTAGAGTGAAACTGAAGTATCACACACAAGAGATTTTAGAGTGAAACTGAAGTATCACACACAAGAGATTTTAGAGTGAAACTGAAGTATCACACACAAGAGATTTTAGAGTGAAACTGAAGTATCACACACAAGAGATTTTAGAGGAAACTGAAGTATCACACACAAGAGATTTTAGAGTGAAACTGAAGTATCACACACAAGAGATTTTAGAGTGAAACTGAAGTATCACACACAAGAGATTTTAGAGTGAAACTGAAGTATCACACACAAGAGATTTTAGAGGAAACTGAAGTATCACACACAAGAGATTTTAGAGTGAAACTGAAGTATCACACACAAGAGATTTTAGAGTGAAACTGAAGTATCACACACAAGAGATTTTAGAGTGAAACGAAGTATCACACACAAGAGATTTTAGAGTGAAACTGAAGTATCACACACAAGAGATTTTAGAGTGAAACCACACAAGAGATTTTAGAGGAAACTGAAGTATCACACACAAGAGATTTTAGAGTGAAACACACAACAAGAGATTTTAGAGGAAACTGAAGTATCACACACAAGAGATTTTAGAGGAAACTGAAGTATCACACAAAGAGATTTTAGAGTGAAACGAAAGTATCACACACAAGAGATTTTAGAGTGAAACTGAAGTATCACACACAAGAGATTTTAGAGTGAAACTGAAGTATCACACACAAGAGATTTTAGAGGAAACTGAAACTGAAGTATCACACACAAGAGATTTTAGAGTGAAACTGAAGTATCACACAAGAGATTTTAGAGTGAAACTGAAGTATCACACACAAGAGATTTTAGAGTGAAACTGAAGTATCACACACAAGAGATTTAGAAAACGAAAGTATCACACACAAGAGATTTTAGAGGAAACTGAAGTATCACACACAAGAGATTTTAGAGGAAACTGAAGTATCACACACAAGAGATTTTAGAGTGAAACTGAAGTATCACACACAAGAGATTTTAGAGTGAAACTGAAGTATCACACACAAGAGATTTTAGAGTGAAACTGAAGTATCACACACAAGAGATTTTAGAGGAAACGAAGTATCACACACAAGAGATTTTAGAGTGAAACTGAAGTATCACACAGTGAAGAGATTTTAGAGTGAAACTGAAGTATCACACACAAGAGATTTTAGAGGAAACTGAAGTATCACACACAAGAGATTTTAGAGGAAACTGAAGTATCACACACAAGAGATTTTAGAGTGAAACTGAAGTATCACACACAAGAGATTTTAGAGGAAACTGAAGTATCACACACAAGAGATTTTAGAGGAAACTGAAGTATCACACACAAGAGATTTTAGAGTGAAACTGAAGTATCACACACAAGAGATTTTAGAGGAAACTGAAGTATCACACACAAGAGATTTTAGAGTGAAACTGAAAGTATCACACACAAGAGATTTTAGAGGAAACGGAAGTATCACACACAAGAGATTTTAGAGTGAAACTGGAAGTATCACACACAAGAGATTTTAGAGAAACGAAACTGAAGTAAACACATCACACACAAGAGATTTTAGAGGAAACTGAAGTATCACACACAAGAGATTTTAGAGTGAAACTGAAGTATCACACACAAGAGATTTTAGAGAGAAACTGAAGTATCACACACAAGAGATTTTAGAGGAAACGAAAGTATCACACAAGAGATTTTAGAGGAAACTGAAGTATCACACACAAGAGATTTTAGAGTGAAACTGAAGTATCACACACAAGAGATTTTAGAGGAAACTGAAGTATCACACAAGAGAAGAGATTTTAGAGTGAAACGAAAGTATCACACACAAGAGATTTTAGAGTGAAACTGAAGTATCACACACAAGAGATTTTAGAGGAAACTGAAGTATCACACACAAGAGATTTTAGAGTGAAACTGAAGTATCACACACAAGAGATTTTAGAGTGAAACTGAAGTATCACACACAAGAGATTTTAGAGAAACTGAAGTATCAGAGAGATTTTAGAAAAACTGAAGTATCACACACAAGAGATTTTAGAGGAAACGAAAGTATCACACACAAGAGATTTTAGAGAGTGAAACGAAAGTATCACACACAAGAGATTTTAGAGTGAAACTGAAGTATCACACACAAGAGATTTTGAAACCAGAAGTATCACACAAGAGAAACTGAAGTATCACACACAAGAGATTTTAGAGGAAACTGAAGTATCACACACAAGAGATTTTAGAGGAAACTGAAGTATCACACACAAGAGATTTTAGAAGTATCACACAAACTGAAGTATCACACACAAGAGATTTTAGAGGAAACTGAAGTATCACACAAAGAGATTTTAGAAACTGAAACGGAAGTATCACACAAGAGATTTTAGAGTGAAACTGAAGTATCACACACAAGAGATTTTAGAGTGAAACTGAAGTATCACACACAAGAGATTTTAGAGTGAAACTGAAGTATCACACACAAGAGATTTTAGAAACTGAAATCACACACAAGAAGTTTATCACACACAAGAGATTTTAGAGTGAAACTGAAGTATCACACACAAGAGATTTTAGAGTGAAACTGAAGTATCACACACAAGAGATTTTAGAGTGAAACGAAAGTATCACACACAAGAGATTTTAGAGTGAAACTGAAGTATCACACACAAGAGATTTTAGAGTGAAACTGAAGTATCACACACAAGAGATTTTAGAGGAAACCAAGTATCACACACAAGAGATTTTAGAGGAAACTGAAGTATCACACACAAGAGATTTTAGAGGAAACGAAGTATCACACACAAGAGATTTTAGAGTGAAACTGAAGTATCACACACAAGAGATTTTAGAGAAACTGAAGTATCACACAAGAGATTTTAGAGTGAAACGGAAGTATCACACAAACAAGAGATTTTAGAGTGAAACTGAAGTATCACACACAAGAGATTTTAGAGTGAAACTGAAGTATCACACACAAGAGATTTTAGAGTGAAACTGAAGTATCACACACAAGAGATTTTAGAGTGAAACACAAGAGATTTTATCACACACAAGAGATTTTAGAGTGAAACTGAAGTATCACACACAAGAGATTTTAGAGGAAACTGAAGTATCACACACAAGAGATTTTAGAGGAAACTGAAAGTATCACACACAAGAGATTTTAGAGGAAACTGAAGTATCACACACAAGAGATTTTAGAGGAAACTGAAAGTATCACACACAAGAGATTTTAGAGGAAACGAAAGTATCACACACAAGAGATTTTAGAGGAAACTGAAGTATCACACACAAGAGATTTTAGAGGAAAACTGAAGTATCACACACAAGAGATTTTAGAGGAAACTGAAGTATCACACACAAGAGATTTTAGAGTGAAACTGAAGTATCACACACAAGAGATTTTAGAGTGAAACTGAAGTATCACACACAAGAGATTTTAGAGAAAAACTGAAGTATCACACACAAGAGATTTTAGAGTGAAACGAAAGTATCACACACAAGAGATTTTAGAGTGAAACTGAAGTATCACACACACAAGAGATTTTAGAGGAAACTGAAGTATCACACACAAGAGATTTTAGAGTGAAACTGAAGTATCACACACAAGAGATTTTAGAGTGAAACTGAAGTATCACACACAAGAGATTTTAGAGTGAAACTGAAGTATCACACAAGAGATTTTAGAGGAAACTGAAGTATCACACAAGAGATTTTAGAGTGAAACGAAAGTATCACACACAAGAGATTTTAGAGTGAAACTGAAGTATCACACACAAGAGATTTTAGAGTGAAACTGAAGTATCACACACAAGAGATTTTAGAGGAAACTGAAGTATCAGACACAAGAGATTTTAGAGTGAAACTGAAGTATCACACACAAGAGATTTTAGAGTGAAACTGAAGTATCACACACAAGAGATTTTAGAGTGAAACTGAAGTATCACACAAGAAGAGAAACTGAAGTTTTTAGAGTGAAACTGAAGTATCAGACACAAGAGATTTTAGAGGAAACTGAAGTATCACACACAAGAGATTTTAGAGGAAACTGAAGTATCACACACAAGAGATTTTTAGAGTGAAACTGAAGTATCACAAACAAGAGATTTTAGAGTGAAACTGAAGTATCACACAAAGAGATTTTAGAGGAAACTGAAGTATCACACAAGAGATTTCAGAGTGAAACTGAAGTATCACACACAAGAGATTTTAGAGGAAACTGAAGTAGACACAAGAGATTTTAGAGTGAAACTGAAGTATCACACACAAGAGATTTTAGAGGAAACTGAAGTATCACACACAAGAGATTTTAGAGTGAAACTGAAGTATCACACACAAGAGATTTTAGAGTGAAACTGAAGTATCACACACACACAAGAGATTTTAGAGGAAACTGAAGTATCACACACAAGAGATTTTAGAGGAAACGGAAACACAAGAAGTTTCACACACAAGAGATTTTAGAGTGAAACTGAAGTATCACACACAAGAGATTTTAGAGGAAACTGAAGTATCACACACAAGAGATTTTAGAGATTTTAGAAAACTGAAGTATCACACACAAGAGATTTTAGAGTGAAACGAAAGTATCACACACAAGAGATTTTAGAGTGAAACTGAAGTATCACACACAAGAGATTTTAGAGAGAAACTGAAGTATCACACACAAGAGATTTTAGAGTGAAACACACACACAAGAGATTTTAGAGGAAACTGAAGTATCAGACACAAGAGATTTTAGAGTGAAACTGAAGTATCACACACAAGAGATTTTAGAGGAAACGAAAGTATCACACACAAGAGATTTTAGAGGAAAACTGAAGTATCACACACAAGAGATTTTAGAGTGAAACTGAAGTATCACACACAAGAGATTTTAGAGTGAAACTGAAGTATCACACACAAGAGAAACTGAAGTATCACACACAAGAGATTTAGAGTGAAACTGAAGTATCACACACAAGAGATTTTAGAGGAAACTGAAGTATCACACACAAGAGATTTTAGAGTGAAACTGAAGTATCACACACAAGAGATTTTAGAGGAAACTGAAGTATCACACACAAGAGATTTTAGAGGAAACTGAAGTATCACACACAAGAGATTTTAGAGTGAAACTGAAGTATCACACACAAGAGATTTTAGAGTGAAACTGAAGTATCACACACAAGAGATTTTAGAGGAAACTGAAGTATCACACACAAGAGATTTTAGAGGAAACTGAAGTATCACACAAGAGATTTTAGAGGAAACTGAAGTATCACACACAAGAGATTTTAGAGTGAAACTGAAGTATCACACACAAGAGATTTTAGAGTGAAACGAAAGTATCACACACAAGAGATTTTAGAAACTGAAACACAAGAAGTATCACACACAAGAGATTTTAGAGGAAACTGAAGTATCACACACAAGAGATTTTAGAGGAAACTGAAGTATCACA
The DNA here is from genome assembly GCA_903632075.3 of Acanthosepion pharaonis. Lineage (NCBI taxonomy): Eukaryota > Metazoa > Mollusca > Cephalopoda > Sepiida > Sepiidae > Acanthosepion > Acanthosepion pharaonis. Next base: position 2,184,410 of record CAHIKZ030000161.1, on the reverse strand, counting down.
CACAGAGATTTTAGAGTGAAACTGAAGTATCACACACAAGAGATTTTAGAGTGAAACTGAAGTATCACACACAAGAGATTTTAGAGTGAAACTGAAGTATCACACACAAGAGATTTTAGAGGAAACAAGAGATTTTAGAAAAGTATCACACACAAGAGATTTTAGAGTGAAACGAAAGTATCACACACAAGAGATTTTAGAGTGAAACTGAAGTATCACACACAAGAGATTTTAGAGTGAAACTGAAGTATCACACACAAGAGATTTTAGAGTGAAACTGAAGTATCACACACAAGAGATTTTAGAGAAACTTAAGAGAGATTTTAGAGAAACTGAAGTATCACACACAAGAGATTTTAGAGTGAAACTGAAGTATCACACACAAGAGATTTTAGAGTGAAACTGAAGTATCACACACAAGAGATTTTAGAGGAAACTGAAGTAAACTGAAGTATCACACACAAGAGATTTTAGAGTGAAACTGAAGTATCACACAAGAGATTTTAGAGTGAAACTGAAGTATCACACACAAGAGATTTTAGAGGAAACTGAAGTATCAAACACACAAGAGATTTTAGAGTGAAACTGAAGTATCACACACAAGAGATTTTAGAGTGAAACTGAAGTATCACACACAAGAGATTTTAGAGTGAAACTGAAGTATCACACACAAGAGATTTTAGAGGAAACTGAAGTATCACACACAAGAGATTTTAGAGGAAAACTGAAGTATCACACACAAGAGATTTTAGAGTGAAACTGAAGTATCACACACAAGAGATTTTAGAGTGAAACTGAAGTATCACACACAAGAGATTTTAGAGGAAACTGAAGTATCACACACAAGAGATTTTAGAGTGAAACTGAAGTATCACACACAAGAGATTTTAGAGTGAAACTGAAGTATCACACACAAGAGATTTTAGAGTGAAACTGAAGTATCACACACAAGAGATTTTAGAGTGAAACTGAAATCACACAAGAGATTTTAGAGGAAACAAAGTATCACACAAGAGAGATTTTAGAGTGAAACTGAAGTATCACACACAAGAGATTTTAGAGTGAAAAACTGAAGTATCACACACAAGAGATTTTAGAGTGAAACTGAAGTATCACACACAAGAGATTTTAGAGGAAACTGAAAGTATCACACACAAGAGATTTTAGAGGAAACTGAAGTATCACACACAAGAGATTTTAGAGTGAAACCGAAGTATCACACACAAGAGATTTTAGAGTGAAAAACACAAGAGATTTTAGAGGAAACTGAAGTATCACACAAAGAGATTTTAGAGGAAACTGAAGTATCACACACAAGAGATTTTAGAGGAAACTGAAGTATCACACACAAGAGATTTTAGAGTGAAACTGAAGTATCACACACAAGAGATTTTAGAGGAAACGACACAACAAGAGATTTTAGAGGAAACCTGAAGTATCACACACAAGAGATTTTAGAGTGAAACTGAAGTATCACACACAAGAGATTTTAGAGAGAAACTGAAGTATCACACACAAGAGATTTTTAGAGTGAAACGAAAGTATCACACACAAGAGATTTTAGAGGAAACGAAAGTATCACACACAAGAGATTTTAGAGGAAACTGAAGTATCACACACAAGAGATTTTAGAGGAAACTGAAGTATCACACACAAGAGATTTTAGAGGAAACTGAAGTATCACACACAAGAGATTTTAGAGTGAAACTGAAAGTATCACACAAGAGATTTTAGAGGAAACGAAAGTATCACACACAAGAGATTTTAGAGTGAAACTGAAGTATCACACACAAGAGATTTTAGAGGAAACTGAAGTATCACACACAAGAGATTTTAGAAACTGAAACACACACAAGAGATTTTAGAGAAGTATCACACACAAGAGATTTTAGAGGAAACTGAAGTATCACACACAAGAGATTTTAGAGTGAAACTGAAGTATCACACACAAGAGATTTTAGAGTGAAACTGAAGTATCACACACAAGAGATTTTAGAGTGAAACTGAAGTATCACACACAAGAGATTTTAGAGGAAACTGAAGTATCACACACAAGAGATTTTAGAGTGAAACTGAAAGTATCACACACAAGAGATTTTAGAGTGAAACTGAAGTATCACACACAAGAGATTTTAGAGTGAAACTGAAGTATCACACACAAGAGATTTTAGAGTGAAACTGAAGTATCACACACAAGAGATTTTAGAGTGAAACTGAAGTTTCAAGACACAAGAGATTTTAGAGGAAACTGAAGTATCACACACAAGAGATTTTAGAGTGAAACTGAAGTATCACACACAAGAGATTTTAGAGTGAAACTGAAAGTATCACACAAAGAGATTTTAGAGTGAAACTGAAGTATCACACACAAGAGATTTTTCGAGTGAAACTGAAGTATCACACACAAGAGATTTTAGAGTGAAACTGAAGTATCACACACAAGAGATTTTAGAGGAAAACTGAAGTATCACACACAAGAGATTTTAGAGTGAAACTGAAGTATCACACAAGAGATTTTAGAGTGAAACTGAAGTATCACACACAAGAGATTTTAGAGTGAAACTGAAGTATCACACACAAGAGATTTTAGAGTGAAACGAAAGTATCACACACAAGAGATTTTAGAGTGAAACTGAAAGTATCACACACAAGAGATTTTAGAGGAAACTGAAGTATCACACACAAGAGATTTTAGAGGAAACGAAAGTATCACACACAAGAGATTTTAGAGGAAACTGAAGTATCACACACAAGAGATTTTAGAGTGAAACTGAAGTATCACACACAAGAGATTTTAGAGTGAAACTGAAAGTATCACACACAAGAGATTTTAGAGTGAAACTGAAGTATCACACACAAGAGATTTTAGAGTGAAACTGAAGTATCACACACAAGAGATTTTAGAGTGAAACTGAAGTATCACACACAAGAGATTTTAGAGGAAACTGAAGTATCACACACAAGAGATTTTAGAGGAAACTGAAGTATCACACACAAGAGATTTTAGAGTGAAACTGAAGTATCACACAAAGAGATTTTAGAGTGAAACTGAAGTATCACACACAAGAGATTTTAGAGTGAAACTGAAGTATCACACACAAGAGATTTTAGAGTGAAACTGAAGTATCACACACAAGAGATTTTAGAGTGAAACTGAAGTATCACACACAAGAGATTTTAGAGTGAAACGGAAGTATCACACACAAGAGATTTTAGAGTGAAACTGAAGTATCACACACAAGAGATTTTAGAGTGAAACTGAAGTATCACACACAAGAGATTTTAGAGTGAAACTGAAGTATCACACACAAGAGATTTTAGAGTGAAACTGAAGTATCACACACAAGAGATTTTAGAGTGAAACTGAAGTATCACACACAAGAGATTTTAGAGAAACGAAGTATCACACAAAGAGATTTTAGAGTGAAACTGAAGTATCACACACAAGAGATTTTAGAGTGAAACTGAAGTATCACACACAAGAGATTTTAGAGAGAAACTGAAGTATCACACACAAGAGATTTTAGAGGAAACGAAAGTATCAGACACAAGAGATTTTAGAGTGAAACTGAAGTATCACACACAAGAGATTTTAGAGTGAAACTGAAGTATCACACACAAGAGATTTTAGAGTGAAACGGAAGTATCACACACAAGAGATTTCAGAGGAAACTGAAGTATCACACACAAGAGATTTTAGAGGAAACTGAAGTATCACACACAAGAGATTTTAGAGTGAAACGAAGTATCACACACAAGAGATTTTAGAGTGAAACGAAAGTATCACACACAAGAGATTTTAGAGTGAAACTGAAGTATCACACAAAGAGATTTTAGAGTGAAACTGAAGTATCACACAAAGAGATTTTAGAGGAAACTGAAGTATCACACACAAGAGATTTTAGAGTGAAACGGAAGTATCACACACAAGAGATTTTAGAGGAAACTGAAGTATCACACAAAGAGATTTTAGAGTGAAACTGAAGTATCACACAAGAGATTTTAGAGTGAAACTGAAGTATCACACACAAGAGATTTTAGAGTGAAACTGAAGTATCACACACAAGAGATTTTAGAGTGAAACTGAAGTATCACACACAAGAGATTTTAGAGTGAAACTGAAGTATCACACACAAGAGATTTTAGAGGAAACTGAAGTATCACACAAGAGATTTTAGAGGAAACTGAAGTATCACACACAAGAGATTTTAGAGTGAAACTGAAGTATCACACAAAGAGATTTTAGAGGAAACTGAAGTATCACACACAAGAGATTTTAGAGGAAACTGAAGTATCACACACAAGAGATTTTAGAGGAAACTGAAGTATCACACACAAGAGATTTTAGAGGAAACTGAAGTATCACACACAAGAGATTTTAGAGTGAAACTGAAGTATCACACACAAGAGATTTTAGAGGAAACTGAAGTATCACACACAAGAGAGATTTTAGAGGAAACTGAAGTATCACACACAAGAGATTTTAGAGAGGAAACTGAAGTATCACACAAGAGATTTTAGAGAAACGAAAGATTTTAGAGTGAAACTGAAGTATCACACACAAGAGATTTTAGAGGAAACTGAAGTATCACACAAAGAGATTTTAGAGTGAAACTGAAGTATCACACACAAGAGATTTTAGAGTGAAACTGAAGTATCACACACAAGAGATTTTAGAGGAAACTGAAGTATCACACACAAGAGATTTTAGAGTGAAACTGAAGTATCACACACAAGAGATTTTAGAGGAAACTGAAGTATCACACACAAGAGATTTTAGAGGAAACTGAAGTATCACACACAAGAGATTTTAGAGTGAAACTGAAGTATCACACACAAGAGATTTTAGAGGAAACTGAAGTATCACACACAAGAGATTTTAGAGTGAAACTGAAGTATCACACACAAGAGATTTTAGAGTGAAACTGAAGTATCACACACAAGAGATTTTAGAGTGAAACTGAAGTATCACACACAAGAGATTTTAGAGGAAACTGAAGTATCAAACAAGAGAAGTAAGTATCACACACAAGAGATTTTAGAGTGAAACTGAAGTATCAGTATCACACAAGAGATTTTAGAGTGAAACTGAAGTATCACACACAAGAGATTTTAGAGTGAAACTGGAAGTATCACACACAAGAGATTTTAGAGGAAACTGAAGTATCACACACAAGAGATTTTAGAGGAAACTGAAGTATCACACACAAGAGATTTTAGAGTGAAACTGAAGTATCACACACAAGAGATTTTAGAGTGAAACTGAAGTATCACACACAAGAGATTTTAGAGTGAAACGAAAGTATCACACACAAGAGATTTTAGAGTGAAACTGAAGTATCACACACAAGAGATTTTAGAGTGAAACTGAAGTATCACACACAAGAGATTTTAGAGGAAACTGAAGTATCACACACAAGAGATTTTAGAGGAAACTGAAGTATCACACACAAGAGATTTTAGAGTGAAACTGAAGTATCACACACAAGAGATTTTAGAGTGAAACTGAAGTATCACACACAAGAGATTTTAGAGTGAAACTGAAGTATCACACACAAGAGATTTTAGAGGAAAACTGAAGTATCAGACACAAGAGATTTTACAGAGAGGAAACTGAAGTATCACACACAAGAGATTTTAGAGTGAAACGAAAGTATCACACACAAGAGATTTTAGAGTGAAACTGAAGTATCAGACACAAGAGATTTTAGAGTGAAACTATCAGTATCACACACAAGAGATTTTAGAGGAAACTGAAGTATCACACACAAGAGATTTTAGAGTGAAACTGAAGTATCACACACAAGAGATTTTAGAGTGAAACGAAAGTATCACACACAAGAGATTTTAGAGTGAAACTGAAGTATCACAAGAGATTTTAGAGTGAAACTGAAGTAAGAGATTTTAGAGTGAAACTGAAGTATCACACACAAGAGATTTTAGAGTGAAACTGAAGTATCACACAAGAGATTTTAGAGTGAAACCAATCAGACACAAGAGATTTTAGAGGAAACTGAAGTATCACACAAGAGATTTTAGAGTGAAACTGAAGTATCACACACAAGAGATTTTAGAGGAAACTGAAGTATCACACAAGAGACAGAAACTGATTTTAGAGTGAAACTGAAGTATCACACACAAGAGATTTTAGAGGAAACTGAAGTATCACACACAAGAGATTTTAGAGTGAAACTGAAGTATCACACACAAGAGATTTTAGAGTGAAACTGAAGTATCACACACAAGAGATTTTAGAGTGAAACTGAAGTATCACACAAGAAGAGATTTCAGAGGAAACTTTTAGAAGTATCACACACAAGAGATTTTAGAGGAAACTGAAGTATCACACACAAGAGATTTTAGAGTGAAACTGAAGTATTTTAGAGTGAAACAAGAGATTTTAGAGGAAACTGAAGTATCACACACAAGAGATTTTAGAGTGAAACTGAAGTATCACACACAAGAGATTTTAGAGTGAAACTGAAGTATCACACACAAGAGATTTTAGAGATTTTTAGAGTGAAACTGAAGTATCACACACAAGAGATTTTAGAGGAAAACTGAAGTATCACACACAAGAGATTTTAGAGTGAAACTGAAGTATCACACACAAGAGATTTTAGAGTGAAACTGAAGTATCACACACAAGAGATTTTAGAGTGAAACTGAAGTATCACACACAAGAGATTTTAGAGTGAAACTGAAATCACACACAAGAGATTTTAGAGTGAAACAAGTATCACACACAAGAGATTTTAGAGTGAAACTGAAGTATCACACACAAGAGATTTTAGAGTGAAACTGAAGTATCACACACAAGAGATTTTAGAGTGAAACTGAAGTATCACACACAAGAGATTTTAGAGTGAAACTGAAGTATCACACACAAGAGATTTTAGAGGAAACTGAAGTATTTTTAGAGTGAAACTGAAGTATCACACACAAGAGATTTTAGAGTGAAACTGAAGTATCACACACAAGAGATTTTAGAGTGAAACTGAAGTATCACACAAAGAGATTTTAGAGTGAAACTGAAGTATCACACACAAGAGATTTTAGAGGAAACTGAAGTATCACACACAAGAGATTTTAGAGGAAACTGAAGTATCACACACAAGAGATTTTAGAGGAAACTGAAGTATCACACACAAGAGATTTTAGAGTGAAACTGAAGTATCACACACAAGAGATTTTAGAGAAACACACAAGAGAAGTAAACACACACAAGAGATTTTAGAGTGAAACTGAAGTATCACACACAAGAGATTTTAGAGGAAACTGAAGTATCACACACAAGAGATTTTAGAGTGAAACTGAAGTATCACACACAAGAGATTTTAGAGTGAAACTGAAGTATCACACACAAGAGATTTTAGAGGAAACTGAAGTATCACACACAAGAGATTTTAGAGTGAAACGAAAGTATCAAAGACACAAGAGATTTTAGAGTGAAACTGAAGTATCACACACAAGAGATTTTAGAGTGAAACTGAAGTATCAGACACAAGAGATTTTAGAGTGAAACTGAAGTATCACACACAAGAGATTTTAGAGGAAACTGAAGTATCACACACAAGAGATTTTAGAGTGAAACTGAAGTATCACACACAAGAGATTTTAGAGGAAACTGAAGTATCAGACACAAGAGATTTTAGAGTGAAACTGAAGTATCACACAAGAGATTTTAGAGGAAACGAAGTATCAGACACAAGAGATTTTAGAGTGAAACTGAAGTATCACACACAAGAGATTTTAGAGGAAACTGAAGTATCACACACAAGAGATTTTAGAGTGAAACTGAAAGTATCACACACAAGAGATTTTAGAGTGAAACTGAAGTATCACACACAAGAGATTTTAGAGTGAAACTGAAGTATCACACACAAGAGATTTTAGAGGAAACTGAAGTATCACACACAAGAGATTTTAGAGTGAAACTGAAGTATCAGACACAAGAGATTTTAGAGTGAAACTGAAGTATCACACAAAGAGATTTTAGAGTGAAACTGAAGTATCACACAAGAGATTTTAGAGTGAAACTGAAGTATCACACACAAGAGATTTTAGAGTGAAACTGAAGTATCACACACAAGAGATTTTAGAGGAAACTGAAGTATCACACACAAGAGATTTTAGAGTGAAACTGAAGTATCACACACAAGAGATTTTAGAGTGAAACTGAAGTATCACACACAAGAGATTTTAGAGTGAAACTGAAGTATCACACAAGAGATTTTAGAGGAAACTCATCACACACAAGAGATTTTAGAGTGAAACTGAAGTATCACACACAAGAGATTTTAGAGTGAAACTGAAGTATCACACACAAGAGATTTTAGAGGAAACTGAAGTATCACACACAAGAGATTTTAGAGGAAACTGAAGTATCACACACAAGAGATTTTAGAGTGAAACTGAAGTATCAGACACAAGAGATTTTAGAGTGAAACTGAAGTATCACACACAAGAGATTTTAGAGTGAAACTGAAGTATCAGACACAAGAGATTTTAGAGTGAAACTGAAGTATCACACACAAGAGATTTTAGAGTGAAACTGAAGTATCACACACAAGAGATTTTAGAGTGAAACTGAAGTATCAGACACAAGAGATTTTAGAGTGAAACTGAAGTATCACACACAAGAGATTTTAGAGTGAAACTGAAGTATCACACACAAGAGATTTTAGAGGAAACTGAAGTATCACACACAAGAGATTTTAGAGTGAAACTGAAAGTATCACACACAAGAGATTTTAGAGTGAAACGAAAGTATCACACACAAGAGATTTTAGAGTGAAACTGAAGTATCAGACACAAGAGATTTTTAGAGAAACTGAAGTATCACACACAAGAGATTTTAGAGTGAAAACTGAAGTATCACACACAAGAGATTTTAGAGGAAACTGAAGTATCACACAAAGAGATTTTAGAGGAAACTGAAGTATCACACACAAGAGATTTTAGAGTGAAACTGAAGTATCACACACAAGAGATTTTAGAGTGAAACTGAAGTATCACACACAAGAGATTTTAGAGTGAAACTGAAGTATCACACACAAGAGATTTTAGAGGAAACTGAAGTATCACACACAAGAGATTTTAGAGTGAAACTGAAGTATCACACAAGAGATTTTAGAGTGAAACTGAAGTATCACACACAAGAGATTTTAGAGTGAAACTGAAGTATCACACAAGAGATTTTAGAGTGAAACTGAAGTATCACACACAAGAGATTTTAGAGGAAACTGAAGTATCACACACAAGAGATTTTAGAAACTGAAGTATCACACAAAGAGATTTTAGAGTGAAACTGAAGTATCACACACAAGAGATTTTAGAGGAAACTGAAGTATCACACACAAGAGATTTTAGAGTGAAACTGAAGTATCACACACAAGAGATTTTAGAGTGAAACTGAAGTATCACACACAAGAGATTTTAGAGGAAACTGAAGTATCACACAAAGAGATTTTAGAGTGAAACTGAAGTATCACACACAAGAGATTTTAGAGGAAACTGAAGTATCACACACAAGAGATTTTAGAGGAAACTGAAGTATCACACAAGAGATTTTAGAGGAAACTGAAGTATCACACACAAGAGATTTTAGAGGAAACGAAAGTATCACACACAAGAGATTTTAGAGTGAAACTGAAGTATCACACACAAGAGATTTTAGAGGAAAACTGAAACAGAAAGAGATTTTAGAGTGAAACTGAAGTATCACACACAAGAGATTTTAGAGGAAACTGAAAGTATCACACAAAGAGATTTTAGAGTGAAACTGAAGTATCAGACACAAGAGATTTCAGAGTGAAACTGAAGTATCAGACACAAGAGATTTTAGAGGAAACTGAAGTATCACACACAAGAGATTTTAGAGTGAAACTGAAGTATCACACACAAGAGATTTTAGAGGAAACTGAAGTATCACACACAAGAGATTTTAGAGGAAACTGAAGTATCACACACAAGAGATTTCAGAGTGAAACGAAAGTATCACACACAAGAGATTTTAGAGTGAAACTGAAGTATCACACACAAGAGATTTCAGAGTGAAACTGAAGTATCACACACAAGAGATTTTAGAGTGAAACGAAAGTATCACGCACAAGAGATTTCAGAGTGAAACTGAAGTATCACACACAAGAGATTTTAGAGTGAAACTGAAGTATCACACACAAGAGATTTTAGAGTAAACGAAAGTATCACGCACAAGAGATTTTAGAGTGAAACTGAAGTATCACACACAAGAGATTTTAGAGTGAAACTGAAGTATCAGACACAAGAGATTTTAGAGTGAAACTGAAGTATCACACACAAGAGATTTTAGAGTGAAACGAAAGTATCACACACAAGAGATTTCAGAGTGAAACTGAAGTATCACAGAGATTTTAGAGAAACAAGAGATTTTAGAGGAAACTGAAGTATCACACACAAGAGATTTTAGAGAAAACTGAAGTATCACACACAAGAGATTTTAGAGTGAAACTGAAGTATCACACACAAGAGATTTTAGAGTGAAACTGAAGTATCACACACAAGAGATTTTAGAGTGAAACGGAAGTATCACACACAAGAGATTTTAGAGTGAAACTGAAGTATCACACACAAGAGATTTTAGAGTGAAACTGAAGTATCACACACAAGAGATTTTAGAGTGAAACGGAAGTATCACACACAAGAGATTTTAGAGGAAACTGAAGTATCACACACAAGAGATTTTAGAGTGAAACTGAAGTATCACACACAAGAGATTTTAGAGTGAAACTGAAGTATCACACACAAGAGATTTTTAGAGTGAAACTGAAGTATCACACACAAGAGATTTTAGAGTGAAACTGAAGTATCACACACAAGAGATTTTAGAGTGAAACTGAAGTATCACACAAGAGATTTTAGAGTGAAAACTGAAGTATCACACACAAGAGATTTTAGAGAAACTGAAGTATCACACACAAGAGATTTTAGAGTGAAACTGAAGTATCACACACAAGAGATTTTAGAGTGAAACTGAAAGTATCACACACAAGAGATTTTAGAGTGAAACTGAAGTATCACACACAAAGAGATTTTAGAGTGAAACTGAAGTATCACACACAAGAGATTTTAGAGTGAAACTGAAGTATCACACACAAGAGATTTTAGAGTGAAACTGAAGTATCACACACAAGAGATTTTAGAGAAACTGAAGTATCACACACAAGAGATTTTAGAGAAACTGAAGTATCACACACAAGAGATTTTAGAGGAAACTGAAGTATCAGACACAAGAGATTTTAGAGTGAAACTGAAGTATCACACACAAGAGATTTTAGAGTGAAACTGAAGTATCACACACAAGAGATTTTAGAGGAAACTGAAGTATCACACACAAGAGATTTTAGAGTGAAACTGAAGTATCACACACAAGAGATTTTAGAGTGAAACTGAAGTATCACACACAAGAGATTTTAGAGTGAAACTGAAGTATCACACAAGAGATTTTAGAGTGAAAACTGAAGTATCACACACAAGAGATTTTAGAGTGAAACGGAAGTATCACACACAAGAGATTTTACAGATTTTAGAGAAACTGAAGTATCACACACAAGAGATTTTAGAGGAAACTGAAGTATCACACACAAGAGATTTTAGAGTGAAACTGGAAGTATCACACACAAGAGATTTTAGAGTGAAACTGAAGTATCACACACAAGAGATTTTAGAGTGAAACTGAAGTATCACACACAAGAGATTTTAGAGGAAACGAAAGTATCACGCACAAGAGATTTCAGAGTGAAACTGAAGTATCACACACAAGAGATTTTAGAGGAAACTGAAGTATCACACACAAGAGATTTTAGAGTGAAACTGAAGTATCACACAAGAGATTTTAGAGTGAAACTGAAGTATCACACACAAGAGATTTTAGAGGAAACTGAAGTATCACACACAAGAGATTTTAGAGTGAAACTGAAGTATCACACACAAGAGATTTTAGAGTGAAACGGAAGTATCACACACAAGAGATTTTAGAGGAAACTGAAGTATCACACACAAGAGATTTCAGAGGAAACTGAAGTATCACACACAAGAGATTTTAGAGTGAAACTGAAGTATCACACACAAGAGATTTCAGAGTGAAACTGAAGTATCACACACAAGAGATTTCAGAGTGAAACTGAAGTATCACAAGAGATTTTAGAGGAAACTGAAGTATCACACACAAGAGATTTTAGAGGAAACTGAAGTATCACACACAAGAGATTTTAGAGTGAAACTGAAGTATCACACAAGAGATTTACAAGAGACAAGAGATTTTTAGAGGAAACTGAAGTATCACACACAAGAGATTTTAGAGTGAAACTGAAGTATCACACACAAGAGATTTTAGAGTGAAACTGAAAGTATCACACACAAGAGATTTTAGAGGAAACTGAAGTATCACACACAAGAGATTTTAGAGTGAAACTGAAGTATCACACACAAGAGATTTTAGAGGAAACTGAAGTATCACACACAAGAGATTTTAGAGGAAACTGAAGTATCACACACAAGAGATTTTAGAGGAAACTGAAAGTATCACACACAAGAGATTTCTAGAGGAAACTGAAGTATCACACACAAGAGATTTTAGAGTGAAACTGAAGTATCACACACAAGAGATTTTAGAGTGAAACGAAAGTATCACACACAAGAGATTTTAGAGTGAAACTGAAGTATCAGACACAAGAGATTTTAGAGTGAAACTGAAGTATCACACACAAGAGATTTTAGAGTGAAACTGAAGTATCACACACAAGAGATTTTAGAGTGAAACGGAAGTATCACACAAGAGATTTTACACACAAGAGATTTTAGAGTGAAACTGAAGTATCACACACAAGAGATTTTAGAGTGAAACTTAAGTATCACACACAAGAGATTTCAGAGTGAAACTGAAGTATCACACACAAGAGATTTTAGAGGAAACTGAAGTATCACACACAAGAGATTTTAGAGGAAACTGAAGTATCACACAAAGAGATTTTAGAGTGAAACTGAAGTATCACACACAAGAGATTTTAGAGTGAAACTGAAGTATCACACACAAGAGATTTTAGAGTGAAACTGAAGTATCACACACAAGAGATTTTAGAGTGAAACTGAAGTATCACACACAAGAGATTTTAGAGTGAAACTGAAGTATCACACACAAGAGATTTTAGAGTGAAACTGAAGTATCACACACAAGAGATTTTAGAGTGAAACTGAAGTATCACACACAAGAGATTTTAGAGTGAAACTGAAGTATCACACACAAGAGATTTTAGAGTGAAACTGAAGTATCACACACAAGAGATTTTAGAGGAAACTGAAGTATCACACACAAGAGATTTTAGAGTGAAACTGAAGTATCACACACAAGAGATTTTAGAGTGAAACTGAAGTATCACACACAAGAGATTTTAGAGTGAAACTGAAGTATCACACACAAGAGATTTTAGAGTGAAACTGAAGTATCACACACAAGAGATTTTAGAGGAAACTGAAGTATCACACACAAGAGATTTCAGAGGAAACTGAAGTATCACACACAAGAGATTTTAGAGTGAAACTGAAGTATCACACAAGAGATTTTTAGAGTGAAAGTGAAAACTGAAGTATCACACACAAGAGATTTTAGAGTGAAACTGAAGTATCACACACAAAGAGATTTTAGAGTGAAACTGAAGTATCACACACAAGAGATTTTAGAGTGAAACTGAAGTATCACACAAGAGAGATTTTAAGAGATTTTAGAAACTGAAGTATCACACACAAGAGATTTTAGAGTGAAACTGAAGTATCACACACAAGAGATTTTAGAGTGAAACTGAAGTATCACACAAGAGATTTTAGAGTGAAACTGAAGTATCACACACAAGAGATTTTAGAGTGAAACTGAAGTATCACACACAAGAGATTTTAGAGTGAAACGAAAGTATCACACAAGAGATTTTAGAGTGAAACTGAAGTATCACACACAAGAGATTTTAGAGTGAAACTGAAGTATCACACAAAGAGATTTTAGAGTGAAACGAAGTATCACACACAAGAGATTTTAGAGTGAAACTGAAGTATCACACACAAGAGATTTTAGAGGAAACTGAAGTATCACACACAAGAGATTTTAGAGGAAACTGAAGTATCACACACAAGAGATTTTAGAGTGAAACTGAAGTATCACACACAAGAGATTTTAGAGGAAACTGAAGTATCACACACAAGAGATTTTAGAGTGAAACTGAAGTATCACACACAAAGAGATTTAGAGTGAAACTGAAGTATCACACAAGAGATTTTAGAGGAAACTGAAGTATCACACACAAGAGATTTTAGAGGAAACTGAAGTATCACACAAGAGATTTTAGAGTGAAACTGTATCACACACAAGAGATTTTAGAGGAAACTGAAGTATCACACACAAGAGATTTTAGAGGAAACTGAAGTATCACACACAAGAGATTTTAGAGTGAAACTGAAGTATCACACACAAGAAGAGAAACTAGAGAGATTTTAGAAAACTGAAGTATCACACACAAGAGATTTTAGAGTGAAACTGAAGTATCACACACAAGAGATTTTAGAGTGAAACTGAAGTATCACACAAGAGATTTTAGAGGAAACTGAAGTATCACACACAAGAGATTTTAGAGTGAAACTGAAGTATCACACACAAGAGATTTTAGAGGAAACTGAAGTATCACACACAAGAGATTTTAGAGTGAAACTGAAGTATCACACACAAGAGATTTTAGAGGAAACCGAAGTATCACACACAAGAGATTTTAGAGGAAACTGAAGTATCACACACAAGAGATTTCAGAGGAAACTGAAGCATCACACACAAGAGATTTTAGAGGAAACTGAAGTATCACACACAAGAGATTTTAGAGTGAAACTGAAGTATCACACACAAGAGATTTTAGAGGAAACTGAAGTATCACACACAAGAGATTTTAGAGGAAAAACTGAAGTAAACACACAAGAGATTTTAGAGTGAAACTGAAGTATCACACACAAGAGATTTTAGAGTGAAACTGAAGTATCACACACAAGAGATTTTAGAGTGAAACTGAAGTATCACACACAAGAGATTTTAGAGTGAAACTGAAGTATCACACAAAGAGATTTTAGAGTGAAACTGAAGTATCACACACAAGAGATTTTAGAGTGAAACTGAAGTATCACACAAGAGATTTTAGAGGAAACTGAAGTATCACACACAAGAGATTTTAGAGTGAAACTGAAGTATCACACACAAGAGATTTTAGAGTGAAACTGAAGTATCACACACAAGAGATTTTAGAGTGAAACTGAAGTATCACACACAAGAGATTTTAGAGTGAAACTGAAGTATCACACACAAGAGATTTTAGAGGAAACTGAAGTATCACACACAAGAGATTTTAGAGGAAAACTGAAGTATCACACACAAGAGATTTTAGAGTGAAACGAAGTATCACACACAAGAGATTTCAGAGTGAAACTGAAGTATCACACACAAGAGATTTTAGAGTGAAACTGAAGTATCACACACAAGAGATTTTAGAGGAAACTGAAGTATCACACACAAGAGATTTTAGAGGAAACTGAAAACACAAGAGATTTTAGAGGAAACTGAAGTACACACAAGAGATTTTAGAGTGAAACTGAAGTATCACACACAAGAGATTTTAGAGATGAAACTGAAGTATCACACAAGAGATTTTAGAGTGAAACTGAAGTATCACACACAAGAGATTTTAGAGTGAAACTGAAGTATCACACACAAGAGATTTTAGAGTGAAACTGAAGTATCACACACAAGAGATTTTAGAGTGAAACCAAGTATCACACACAAGAGATTTCAGAGTGAAACTGAAGTATCACACACAAGAGATTTTAGAGGAAACTGAAGTATCACACACAAGAGATTTTAGAGTGAAACTGAAGTATCACACACAAGAGATTTTAGAGTGAAACTGAAGTATCACACACAAGAGATTTTAGAGTGAAAACTGAAGTATCACACACAATAGATTTTAGAGTGAAACTGAAGTATCACACACAAGAGATTTCAGAGTGAAACTGAAGTATCACACACAAGAGATTTTAGAGTGAAACTGAAGTATCACACACAAGAGATTTTAGAGTGAAACTGAAGTATCACACACAAGAGATTTCAGAGTGAAAAACGAAGTATCACACACAAGAGATTTTTAGAGGAAACTGAAGTATCACACACAAGAGATTTTAGAGTGAAAACTGAAGTATCACACACAAGAGATTTTAGAGGAAACGAAAGTATCACACACAAGAGATTTTAGAGTGAAACTGAAGTATCACACACAAGAGATTTTAGAGTGAAACTGAAGTATCACACACAAGAGATTTTAGAGTGAAACTGAAGTATCACACAAAGAGATTTTAGAGTGAAACTGAAGTATCACACACAAGAGATTTTAGAGGAAACTGAAGTATCACACACAAGAGATTTTAGAGTGAAAACTGAAGTATCACACACAAGAGATTTTAGAGGAAACTGAAGTATCACACACAAGAGATTTTAGAGTGAAACTGAAGTATCACACACAAGAGATTTTAGAGTGAAACTGAAGTATCACGCACAAGAGATTTTAGAGGAAACTGAAGTATCACACACAAGAGATTTTTAGAGGAAACTGAAGCATCACACAATAAGAGATTTTAGAGGAAACTGAAGTATCACACACAAGAGATTTTAGAGGAAACTGAAGTATCACACACAAGAGATTTTAGAGTGAAACTGAAGTATCACACAAGAGATTTTAGAGGAAACTGAAATCACACACAAGAGATTTTAGAGTGAAACTGAAAGTATCACACAAAGAGATTTTAGAGTGAAACTGAAGTATCACACACAAGAGATTTTAGAGTGAAACTGAAGTATCACACACAAGAGATTTTAGAGGAAACTGAAGTATCACACACAAGAGATTTTAGAGTGAAACTGAAGTATCACACACAAGAGATTTTAGAGTGAAACTGAAGTATCACACACAAGAGATTTTAGAGGAAACTGAAAGTATCACACACAAGAGATTTTAGAGGAAACTGAAGTATCACACACAAGAGATTTTAGAGGAAAACTGAAGTATCACACACAAGAGATTTTAGAGTGAAACTGAAGTATCACACACAAGAGATTTTAGAGTGAAACTGAAGTATCACACACAAGAGATTTTAGAGGAAACTGAAGTATCACACACAAGAGATTTTAGAGGAAACTGAAGTATCACACACAAGAGATTTTAGAGTGAAACGAAAAGTATCACACAAGAGATTTTAGAGTGAAACTGAAGTATCACACACAAGAGATCTCAGAGTGAAACTGAAGTATCACACACAAGAGATTTTAGAGTGAAACGAAAGTATCACACACAAGAGAGATTTTAGAGGAAACTGAAGTATCACACACAAGAGATTTTAGAGTGAAACTGAAGTATCACACACAAGAGATTTTAGAGGAAACTGAAAGTATCACACACAAGAGATTTTAGAGTGAAACTGAAGTATCACACACAAGATTTTAGAGAAACTAAGTATCACACAACAAGAGATTTCAGAAAACTGAAGTATCACACACAAGAGATTTTAGAGTGAAACTGAAGTATCACACACAAGAGATTTTAGAGTGAAACTGAAGTATCACACACAAGAGATTTTAGAGGAAACGAAAGTATCACACACAAGAGATTTTAGAGTGAAACTGAAGTATCACACAAAGAGATTTTAGAGTGAAACTGAAGTATCACACAAGAGATTTTAGAGAAAACTGAAGTATCACACACAAGAGATTTTAGAGTGAAACTGAAGTATCACACACAAGAGATTTTAGGAAAACTGAAAGTATCACACACAAGAGATTTTAGAGTGAAACTGAAGTATCACACACAAGAGATTTTAGAGTGAAACTGAAGTATCACACACAAGAGATTTAGAGTGAAACTGAAGTTTACACAAGAGATTTTAGAAAACTGAAGTATCACACACAAGAGATTTTAGAGTGAAACTGAAGTATCACACACAAGAGATTTTAGAGGAAACTGAAGTATCACACACAAGAGATTTTAGAGTGAAACTGAAGTATCACACACAAGAGATTTTAGAGTGAAACTGAAAGTATCACACAAAGAGATTTTAGAGTGAAACTGAAGTATCACACACAAGAGATTTTAGAGTGAAACTGAAGTATCACACACAAGAGATTTTAGAGTGAAACTGAAGTATCACACACAAGAGATTTTAGAGTGAAACTGAAGTATCACACACAAGAGATTTTAGAGTGAAACTGAAGTATCACACACAAGAGATTTTAGAGTGAAACTGAAGTATCACACACAAGAGATTTTAGAGGAAACTGAAACACACACAAGAAGTATCACACACAAGAGATTTTAGAGGAAACTGAAGTATCACACACAAGAGATTTCAGAGTGAAACTGAAGTATCACACACAAGAGATTTTAGAGGAAACTGAAGTATCACACACAAGAGATTTTAGAGTGAAACTGAAGTATCACACACAAGAGATTTTAGAGTGAAACTGAAGTATCACACACAAGAGATTTTAGAGTGAAACGAAAGTATCACACACAAGAGATTTTAGAGTGAAACTGAAAGTATCACACAAAGAGATTTCAGAGTGAAAACTGAAGTATCACACACAAGAGATTTTAGAGTGAAACTGAAGTATCACACACAAGAGATTTTAGAGTGAAACTGAAGTATCACACACAAGAGATTTTAGAGTGAAACTGAAGTATCACACACAAGAGATTTTAGAGTGAAACTGAAGTATCACACACAAGAGATTTTAGAGTGAAACTGAAGTATCACACACAAGAGATTTCAGAGAAACGAAAGTTTAGAGATTTTAGAGGAAACTGAAGTATCACACAAAGAGATTTTAGAGTGAAACTGAAGTATCACACACAAGAGATTTTAGAGAAACTGAAGTATCAGAGAAACATCACACAAGAGATTTTAGAAACCGAAACACACAGGAAGAGTATCACACACAAGAGATTTTAGAGTGAAACGAAAGTATCACACAAGAGATTTTAGAGTGAAACTGAAGTATCACACACAAGAGATTTTAGAGTGAAACTGAAGTATCACACACACAAGAGATTTTAGAGGAAAACTGAAAGTATCACACACAAGAGATTTTAGAGTGAAACGAAAGTATCACACACAAGAGATTTCAGAGGAAACTGAAGTATCACACAAAGAGATTTTAGAGGAAACTGAAGTATCACACACAAGAGATTTTAGAGGAAACTGAAAGTATCACACAAGAGATTTTAGAGGAAACTGAAGTATCACACACAAGAGATTTTAGAGTGAAACTGAAGTATCACACACAAGAGATTTCAGAGTGAAACTGAAGTATCACACACAAGAGATTTTAGAGTGAAACTGAAGTATCACACAAAGAGATTTTAGAGTGAAACTGAAAGTATCACACACAAGAGATTTTAGAGTGAAACTGAAGTATCACACACAAGAGATTTTAGAGGAAACTGAAGTATCACACACAAGAGATTTTAGAGTGAAACTGAAGTATCACACACAAGAGATTTTAGAGTGAAACTGAAAGTATCACACACAAGAGATTTTAGAGTGAAACTGAAGTATCACACACAAGAGATTTCAGAGTGAAACTGAAGTATCACACAAAGAGATTTTAGAGTGAAACTGAAGTATCACACACAAGAGATTTTAGAGTGAAACTGAAGTATCACACACAAAGAGATTTTAGAGGAAAACTGAAGTATCACACACAAGAGATTTTAGAGGAAACTGAAGTATCACACACAAGAGATTTTAGAGTGAAACTGAAGTATCACACACAAGAGATTTCAGAGGAAACTGAAGTATCACACACAAGAGATTTTAGAGGAAACTGAAGTATCACACACAAGAGATTTTAGAGTGAAACTGAAGTATCACACACAAGAGATTTTAGAGTGAAACTGAAGTATCACACACAAGAGATTTCAGAGTGAAACTGAAAGTATCACACACAAGAGATTTTAGAGTGAAACTGAAGTATCACACACAAGAGATTTTAGAGTGAAACTGAAGTATCACACACAAGAGATTTTAGAGTGAAACTGAAGTATCACACACACAAGAGATTTTTAGAGTGAAACGAAAGTATCACACACAAGAGATTTTAGAGTGAAACTGAAGTATCACACACAAGAGATTTTAGAGTGAAACTGAAGTATCACACACAAGAGATTTATCACACACAAGAGATTTTAGAAAACGAAAGTATCACACACAAGAGAGAGAAAACTAAGTATCACACACAAGAGATTTTAGAGTGAAACTGAAGTATCACACACAAGAGATTTTAGAGGAAACTGAAGTATCACACACAAGAGATTTTAGAGGAAAACCAAAGTATCACACACAAGAGATTTTAGAGTGAAACGAAAAGTATCACAAGAGATTTTAGAGGAAACTGAAGTATCAGACAAAGAGATTTTAGAGTGAAACTGAAGTATCACACACAAGAGATTTTAGAGTGAAACTGAAGTATCACACACAAGAGATTTTAGAGTGAAACTGAAGTATCACACACAAGAGATTTTAGAGTGAAACGAAAGTATCACACACAAGAGATTTCAGAGTGAAACTGAAGTATCACACACAAGAGATTTTAGAGTGAAACTGAAGTATCAGAGATTTTAGAGAAACTGAAGTATCAGAGAGATTTTAGAGTGAAACTGAAGTATCACACACAAGAGATTTTAGAGGAAACTGAAGTATCACACACAAGAGATTTTAGAGGAAACTGAAGTATCACACACAAGAAGATTTTAGAGTGAAACTGAAGTATCACACACAAGAGATTTTAGAGGAAACTGAAAGTATCACACAAAGAGATTTTAGAGTGAAACTGAAGTATCACACACAAGAGATTTTAGAGTGAAACTGAAGTATCACACACAAGAGATTTTAGAGGAAACTGAAGTATCACACACAAGAGATTTTAGAGTGAAACTGAAGTATCACACACAAGAGATTTTAGAGGAAACTGAAGTATCACACACAAGAGATTTTAGAGGAAACGAAAGTCACACACAAGAGATTTTAGAGTGAAACTGAAGTATCACACACAAGAGATTTTAGAGGAAACTGAAGTATCACACACAAGAGATTTTAGAGTGAAACTGAAGTATCACACACAAGAGATTTTTAGAGGAAACTGAAGTATCATCACACAAGAGATTTTAGAGTGAAACTGAAGTATCACACTCACAAGAAGATTTTAGAGTGAAACTGAAGTATCACACACAAGAGATTTTAGAGTGAAACTGAAGTATCACACACAAGAGATTTTAGAGTGAAACTGAAGTATCACACACAAGAGATTTTAGAGAGTGAAACTGAAGTATCACACACAAGAGATTTTAGAGGAAACTGAAGTATCACACACAAGAGATTTTAGAGGAAACTGAAGAACACAAGAGATTTTATCACACACAAGAGATTTTAGAGTGAAACTGGAAGTATCACACACAAGAGATTTCAGAGTGAAACTGAAGTATCACACACAAGAGATTTTAGAGTGAAACTGAAGTATCACACACAAGAGATTTTAGAGTGAAACTGAAGTATCACACACAAGAGATTTTAGAGTGAAACTGAAGTATCACACACAAGAGATTTTAGAGTGAAACTGAAGTATCACACACAAGAGATTTTAGAGTGAAACTGAAGTATCACACACAAGAGATTTTAGAGTGAAACTGAAGTATCACACACAAGAGATTTTAGAGTGAAACGAAAGTATCACACACAAGAGATTTTAGAGTGAAACTGAAGTATCACACACAAGAGATTTCAGAGTGAAACTGAAGTATCACACACAAGAGATTTTAGAGTGAAACTGAAGTATCACACACAAGAGATTTTAGAGTGAAACTGAAACACAAAGAGATTTTTATCACATCACACAAGAGATTTTAGAGTGAAACTGAAGTATCACACACAAAGAGATTTTAGAGTGAAACTGAAGTATCACACACAAGAGATTTTAGAGTGAAACTGAAGTATCACACACAAGAGATTTCAGAGTGAAACTGAAGTATCACACACAAGAGATTTTAGAGTGAAACTGAAGTATCACACAATAAGAGATTTTAAGAGTGAAACTGAAGTATCACACACAAAGAGATTTCAGAAAACTGAAGTATCACACAAAGAGATTTTAGAGTGAAACTGAAGTATCACACACAAGAGATTTTAGAGTGAAACTGAAGTATCACACACAAGAGATTTTAGAGTGAAACTGAAGTATCACACACAAGAGATTTAGAGTGAAACGAAAGTATCACACACAAGAGATTTCAGAGGAAACTGAAGTATCACACACAAGAGATTTTAGAGTGAAACTGGAAGTATCACACACAAGAGATTTTAGAGTGAAACTGAAAGTATCACACACAAGAGATTTTAGAGGAAACTGAAGTATCACACACAAGAGATTTTAGAGGAAACTGAAAGTATCACACACAAGAGATTTTAGAGTGAAACTGAAGTATCACACACAAGAGATTTTAGAGGAAACTCATCACACACAAGAGATTTTAGAGTGAAACTGAAGTATCACACACAAGAGATTTTAGAGGAAACGATCACAAAGAGATTTTAGAGTGAAACTGAAGTATCACACACAAGAGATTTTAGAGTGAAACTGAAGTATCACACACAAGAGATTTTAGAGTGAAACTGAAGTATCACACACAAGAGATTTTAGAGTGAAACTGAAGTATCACACACAAGAGATTTTAGAGTGAAACTGAAGTATCACACACAAGAGATTTTAGAGTGAAACTGAAGTATCACACACAAGAGATTTTAGAGTGAAACTGAAGTATCACACACAAGAGATTTTAGAGTGAAACGAAAGTATCACACACAAGAGATTTTAGAGGAAACTGAAGTATCAGACACAAGAGATTTCAGAGTGAAACAAAGTATCAAGAGATTTTAGAGTGAAACTGAAGTATCACACACAAGAGATTTTAGAGTGAAACTGAAGTATCACACACAAGAGATTTTAGAGGAAACTGAAGTATCACACACAAGAGATTTCAGAGTGAAACTGAAGTATCACACACAAGAGATTTCAGAGTGAAACTGAAGTATCACACACAAGAGATTTTAGAGTGAAACTGAAGTATCACACACAAGAGATTTTAGAGGGAAACGAAAGTATCACGCACAAGAGATTTCAGAGTGAAACTGAAGTATCACACACAAGAGATTTCAGAGTGAAACTGAAGTATCACACACAAGAGATTTCAGAGTGAAACTGAAGTATCACACACAAGAGATTTTAGAGTGAAACTGAAGTATCACACACAAGAGATTTTAGAGTGAAACTGAAACACACACAAGAGATTTTTAGAGTGAAACAGAAGTATCACACACAAGAGATTTTAGAGTGAAACTGAAGTATCACACACAAGAGATTTTAGAGTGAAACTGAAGTATCACACACAAGAGATTTTAGAGAGAAAACTGAAACACAAGAGATTTTAGAGTGAAACTGAAGTATCACACACAAGAGATTTTAGAGTGAAACTGAAGTATCACACACAAGAGATTTTAGAGGAAACTGAAGTATCACACACAAGAGATTTTAG
The DNA here is from genome assembly GCA_903632075.3 of Acanthosepion pharaonis. Classification (NCBI taxonomy): domain Eukaryota; kingdom Metazoa; phylum Mollusca; class Cephalopoda; order Sepiida; family Sepiidae; genus Acanthosepion; species Acanthosepion pharaonis. Next base: position 2,160,717 of record CAHIKZ030000161.1, on the reverse strand, counting down.
AGTGAAACTGAAGTATCACACACAAGAGATTTTAGAGTGAAACTGAAGTATCACACACAAGAGATTTTAGAGTGAAACTGAAGTATCACACAAAGAGATTTTAGAGTGAAACTGAAGTATCACACACAAGAGATTTTAGAGTGAAACTGAAGTATCACACAAAGAGATTTTAGAGGAAACTGAAGTATCACACACAAGAGATTTTAGAGGAAACTGAAGTATCACACACAAGAGATTTTAGAGTGAAACTGAAGTATCACACACAAGAGATTTTAGAGTGAAACTGAAGTATCACACACAAGAGATTTTAGAGGAAACTGAAGTATCACACACAAGAGATTTCAGAGTGAAACTGAAGTATTTGAGAAACAAGTATCACACAAGAGATTTTAGAGTGAAACTGAAGTATCACACACAAGAGATTTTAGAGGAAACTGGAAGTATCACACACAAGAGATTTCAGAGTGAAACTGAAGTATCACACACAAGAGATTTTAGAGTGAAACTGAAGTATCACACACAAGAGATTTTAGAGTGAAACTGAAGTATCACACACAAGAGATTTTAGAGTGAAACTGAAGTATCACACACAAGAGATTTTAGAGTGAAACTGAAGTATCACACACAAGAGATTTTAGAGTGAAACTGAAGTATCACACACAAGAGATTTTAGAGTGAAACTGAAGTATCACACACAAGAGATTTTAGAGTGAAACTGAAGTATCACACACAAGAGATTTTAGAGTGAAACTGAAAGTATCACACACACAAGAGATTTTAGAGTGAAACTGAAGTATCACACACAAGAGATTTTAGAGGAAACTGGAAGTATCACACACAAGAGATTTTAGAGAAACTGAAGTATCACACACAAGAGATTTTAGAGTGAAACTGAAGTATCACACACAAGAGATTTTAGAGGAAACTGAAGTATCACACACAAGAGATTTTAGAGTGAAACTGAAGTATCACACACAAGAGATTTTAGAGGAAACTGAAGTATCACACACAAGAGATTTTAGAGTGAAACTGAAGTATCACACACAAGAGATTTTAGAGTGAAACTGAAGTATCACACACAAGAGATTTTAGAGTGAAACTGAAGTATCACACAAGAGAGATTTCAGAGGAAACTGAAGTATCACACACAAGAGATTTTAGAGTGAAACTGAAGTATCACACACAAGAGATTTTAGAGTGAAAAAACTGAAGTATCACACACAAGAGATTTTAGAGTGAAACTGAAGTATCACACACAAGAGATTTCAGAGTGAAACTGAAGTATCACACACAAGAGATTTTAGAGAGAAACTGAAGTATCACACAAAGAGATTTTAGAGGAAACTGAAGTATCACACAAAGAGATTTTAGAGTGAAACGAAAGTATCACACACAAGAGATTTTAGAGGAAACTGAAGTATCACACACAAGAGATTTTAGAGTGAAACTGAAGTATCACACACAAGAGATTTCAGAGTGAAACTGAAGTATCACACACAAGAGATTTTAGAGTGAAACGAAGTATCACACACAAGAGATTTTAGAGTGAAACTGAAGTATCACACACAAGAGATTTTAGAGTGAAAATCACACAAAGAGATTTTATGAAACTGAAGTATCACACAAGAGATTTTAGAGTGAAACTGAAGTATCACACACAAGAGATTTTAGAGTGAAACTGAAGTATCACACACAAGAGATTTTAGAGTGAAACTGGAAGTATCACACACAAGCGATTTTAGAGAAACGGAACGAGAAGAGATTTCAGAGTGAAACTGAAGTATCACACACAAGAGATTTTAGAGAAACTGAAGTATCACACACAAGAGATTTTAGAGTGAAACTGAAGTATCACACACAAGAGATTTTAGAGTGAAACTGAAGTATCACACACAAGAGATTTTAGAGTGAAACTGAAGTATCACACACAAAGAGATTTTAGAGTGAAACTGAAGTATCACACACAAGAGATTTTAGAGGAAACTGAAGTATCACACACAAGAGATTTTTAGAGGAAACACGAAGTATCACACACAAGAGATTTTAGAGTGAAACTGAAGTATCACACACAAGAGATTTTAGAAAAAACTGAAGTATCACACACAAGAGATTTTAGAGTGAAACTGAAGTATCACACACAAGAGATTTTAGAGTGAAACTGAAGTATCACACACAAGAGATTTCAGAGTGAAACTGAAGTATCACACACAAGAGATTTCAGAGTGAAACTGAAGTATCACACACAAGAGATTTTAGAGTGAAACTGAAGTATCACACACAAGAGATTTTAGAGTGAAACTGAAGTATCACACACAAGAGATTTTAGAGTGAAACTGAAGTATCACACACAAGAGATTTTAAGGAGTGAAAACTGAAGTATCACACACAAGAGATTTTAGAGTGAAACTGAAGTATCACACACAAGAGATTTTAGAGTGAAACTGAAGTATCACACACAAGAGATTTTAGAGTGAAACTGAAGTATCACACACAAGAGATTTTAGAGTGAAACTGAAGTATCACACACAAGAGATTTTAGAGTGAAACTGAAGTATCACACACAAGAGATTTCAGAGTGAAACTGAAGTATCACACACAAGAGATTTTAGAGTGAAACGGAAGTATCACACACAAGAGATTTTAGAGTGAAACTGAAGTATCACACACAAGAGATTTTAGAGTGAAACTGAAGTATCACACACAAGAGATTTCAGAGTGAAACTGAAGTTTTATCACACACACAAGAGATTTCAGAGTGAAACTGAAGTATCACACACAAGAGATTTTAGAAGTATCAACTGAAGTATCACACACACAAGAGATTTTAGAGGAAACTGAAGTATCACACACAAGAGATTTTAGAGAAACTGAAGTATCACACACAAGAGATTTTAGAGTGAAACTGAAGTATCACACACAAGAGATTTTTAGAGAAAACGAAGTATCACACACAAGAGATTTTAGAGTGAAACTGAAGTATCACACAAAGAGATTTTAGAGTGAAACTGAAGTATCACACACAAGAGATTTTAGAGTGAAAACTATCAGAAGTATCACACAAGAGATTTTAGAGTGAAACTGAAAGTATCACACACAAGAGATTTCAGAGAAACGAAAGTATCACACACAAGAGATTTTAGAGGAAAACTGAAGTATCACACACAAGAGATTTTAGAGGAAACTGAAGTATCACACACAAGAGATTTTAGAGTGAAACTGAATAAGTATCACACACAAAGAGATTTTAGAGTGAAACTGAAGTATCACACACAAGAGATTTTAGAGTGAAACTGAAAAGTATCACACACAAGAGATTTTAGAGTGAAACTGAAGTATCACACACAAGAGATTTTAGAGGAAACTGAAGTATCACACACAAGAGATTTTAGAGTGAAACTGAAGTATCACACACAAGAGATTTTAGAGTGAAACTGAAGTATCACACACAAGAGATTTTAGGAGAAACTGAAGTATCACACAAAGAGATTTTAGAGGAAACTGAAGTATCACACACAAGAGATTTTAGAGTGAAACTGAAGTATCACACACAAGAGATTTCAGAGTGAAACTGAAGTATCACACACAAGAGATTTTAGAGTGAAACTGAAGTATCACACACAAGAGATTTTAGAGTGAAACTGAAGTATCACACACAAGAGATTTCAGAGTGAAACTGAAGTATCACACACAAGAGATTTTAGAGTGAAACTGAAGAGAGAGAGAATCACACACAAGAGATTTTAGAGGAAACTGAAGTATCACACAAAGAGATTTTAGAGTGAAACGGAAGTATCACACAAAGAGATTTCAGAGTGAAACTGAAAGTATCACACACAAGAGATTTTGAGAGTGAAACTGAAGTATCACACACAGATTTTAGAAAACTGAAGTATCACACACAAGAGATTTTAGAGTGAAACTGAAGTATCACACACAAGAGATTTCAGAGAAACCGAAGTATCACACACAAGAGATTTTAGAGTGAAACTGAAGTATCACACAAAGAGATTTTAGAGTGAAACTGAAGTATCACACAAGAGATTTCAGAGTGAAACTGAAGTATCACACAAGAGATTTCAGAGTGAAACTGAAGTATCACACACAAGAGATTTTAGAGTGAAACTGAAGTATCACGCACAAGAGATTTCAGAGTGAAACTGAAGTATCACACACAAGAGATTTTAGAGTGAAACTGAAGTATCACACACAAGAGATTTCAGAGTGAAACTGAAGTATCACACACAAGAGATTTTAGAGTGAAACTGAAGTATCACACACAAGAGATTTTAGAGTGAAACTGAAGTATCACACACAAGAGATTTTAGAGTGAAACTGAAGTATCACACACAAGAGATTTTAGAGGAAACTGAAGTATCACACACAAGAGATTTTAGAGTGAAACTGAAGTATCACACACAAGAGATTTTAGAAACTGAAGTATCACAAACAAGAGATTTCAAGTGAAACAGACATCACACACAAGAGATTTTGAGAGTGAAACGAAAGTATCACACAAGAGATTTTAGAGTGAAACTGAAGTATCACACACAAGAGATTTTAGAGTGAAACTGAAGTATCACACACAAGAGATTTTAGAGTGAAACTGAAGTATCACACACAAGAGATTTTTAGAGGAAACTGAAGTATCAGACACAAGAGATTTTAGAGTGAAACTGAAGTATCACACACAAGAGATTTTAGAGTGAAACTGAAGTATCACACACAAGAGATTTTAGAGTGAAAACCGAAGTATCACACACAAGAGATTTTAGAGTGAAACTGAAGTATCACACACAAGAGATTTTAGAGTGAAACTGAAGTATCACACACAAGAGATTTTAGAGTGAAACTGAAGTATCACACACAAGAGATTTCAGAGGAAACTGAAGTATCACACACAAGAGATTTTAGAGGAAACTGAAGTATCACACACAAGAGATTTTAGAGGAAACTGAAGTATCACACACAAGAGATTTTAGAGTGAAACTGAAGTATCACACACAAGAGATTTTAGAGTGAAACTGAAGTATCACACACAAGAGATTTTAGAGTGAAACTGAAGTATCACAATAAGAGATTTTAGAGTGAAACTGGAAGTATCACACACAAGAGATTTTAGAGTGAAACCGAAGTATCACACAAGAGATTTCAAGAGATTTTAGAGTGAAACTGAAGTATCACACACAAGAGATTTTAGAGTGAAACTGAAGTATCACACACAAGAGATTTTAGAGTGAAACTGAAGTATCACACACAAGAGATTTTAGAGGAAACTGAAGTATCACACACAAGAGATTTTAGAGGAAACTGAAGTATCACACACAGAGATTTTAGAGTGAAACGAAAGTATCACACACAAGAGATTTTAGAGTGAAACTGAAGTATCACACACAAGAGATTTTTAGAGTGAAAACTGAAGTATCACACACAAGAGATTTTAGAGTGAAACTGAAGTATCACACACAAGAGATTTTAGAGAAACTTTCAGACACAAGAGAAGAGTGAAACAAAAGTATCACACAAGAGATTTTAGAGTGAAACTGAAGTATCACACACAAGAGATTTTAGAGTGAAACTGAAGTATCACACACAAGAGATTTTAGAGTGAAACTGAAGTATCACACACAAGAGATTTTAGAGTGAAAACACACAAGAGATTTTAGAGTGAAACTATCACACACAAGAGATTTTAGAGTGAAACTGAAGTATCACACAAGAGATTTTAGAGTGAAACTGAAGTATCACACACAAGAGATTTTAGAGGAAACTGAAGTATCACACACAAGAGATTTTAGAGAAACTGAAGTATCACACAAAGAGATTTTAGAGTGAAACGAAGTATCACACACAAGAGATTTCAGAGTGAAACTGAAGTATCACACACAAGAGATTTTAGAGAAACTGAAGTATCACACACAAGAGATTTTAGAGGAAACTGAAGTATCAGACACAAGAGATTTTAGAGTGAAACAAGTATCACACACAAGAGATTTTAGAGTGAAACTGAAGTATCACACACAAGAGATTTTAGAGTGAAACTGAAGTATCACACACAAGAGATTTTAGAGTGAAACTGAAGTATCACACACAAGAGATTTCAGAGTGAAACAAAGTATCACACACAAGAGATTTTAGAGGAAACTGAAGTATCACACACAAGAGATTTTAGAGTGAAACTGAAAGTATCACACACAAGAGATTTTAGAGTGAAACTGAAGTATCACACACAAGAGATTTCAGAGGAAACTGAAGTATCAGACAAGAGATTTTTAGAGGAAACTGAAGTATCACACACAAGAGATTTTAGAGTGAAACTGAAGTATCACACACAAGAGATTTTAGAGTGAAACGAAAATCACACACAAGAGATTTTAGAGTGAAACTGAAGTATCACACACAAGAGATTTTAGAGTGAAACTGAAGTATCACACACAAGAGATTTTAGAGAAACTGAAGTATCACACACAAGAGATTTTAGAGTGAAACTGAAGTATCACACACAAGAGATTTTAGAGTGAAACTGAAGTATCACACACAAGAGATTTTAGAGTGAAACTGAAGTATCACACACAAGAGATTTTAGAGAAACTGAAGTATCACACACAAGAGATTTTAGAGTGAAACTGAAGTATCACACACAAGAGATTTTAGAGTGAAACTGAATCAGACACAAGAGATTTTAAGTGAAACTGAAGTATCACACAAAGAGATTTTAGAGTGAAACTAAGTATCACACACAAGAGATTTTAGAGTGAAACTGAAGTATCACACACAAGAGATCACACACAAGAGATTTAGAGTGAAACTGAAGTATCACACACAAGAGATTTTAGAGGAAACTGAGTATCACACACACAAGAGATTTTAGAGTGAAACTGAAGTATCACACACAAGAGATTTTAGAGTTTGAAACTGAGTATCACACACAAGAGATTTTAGAGTGAAACTGAAGTATCACACACAAGAGATTTTAGGAAACGGAAGTATCACACACAAGAGATTTCAGAGTGAAACAAGTATCACACACAAGAGATTTTAGAGTGAAACTGAAGTATCACACACAAGAGATTTTAGAGTGAAACTGAAGTATCACACACAAGAGATTTCAGAGTGAAACTGAAGTATCACACACAAGAGATTTTAGAGTGAAACTGAAGTATCACACACAAGAGATTTTAGAGGAAACTGAAGTATCAGACACAAGAGATTTTAGAGTGAAACTGAAGTATCAGACACAAGAGATTTTAGAGAAACTGAAGTATCACACACAAGAGATTTTAGAGTGAAACTGAAGTATCACACACAAGAGATTTTAGAGTGAAACTGAAGTATCACACACAAGAGATTTTAGAGGAAACTGAAGTATCACACACAAGAGATTTTAGAGTGAAACTGAAGTATCACACACAAGAGATTTTAGAGAAACTGAAACTCAAGTATCAGACAAGAGATTTTAGAGTGAAACTGAAAAGTATCACACACAAGAGATTTTAAGAGGAAACTGAAGTATCACACACAAGAGATTTTAGAGGAAACTGAAGTATCACACACAAGAGATTTTAAACTGAAACACAAAGAGATTTTAGAGTCACACACACAAGAGATTTTAGAGTGAAACTGAAAGTATCACACACAAAACTGAGATTTTAGAGTGAAACTGAAGTATCAGACACAAGAGATTTTAGAGTGAAACTGAAGTATCACACACAAGAGATTTTAGAGAAACTGAAGTATCACACACAAGAGATTTTAGAGAAACTGAAGTATCACACACAAGAGATTTTAGAGTGAAACTGAAGTATCACACACAAGAGATTTAGGAGGAAAACGAAAGTATCACACACAAGAGATTTTAGAGTGAAACTGAAGTATCACACAAAGAGATTTTAGAGTGAAACTGAAGTATCACACACAAGAGATTTTAGAGTGAAACTGAAAGTATCACACACAAGAGATTTTAGAGTGAAACTGAAGTATCACACACAAGAGATTTTAGAGGAAACTGAAGTATCACACACAAGAGATTTTAGAGTGAAACGAAAGTATCACACACAAGAGATTTTAGAGGAAACTGAAGTATCACACACAAGAGATTTTAGAGGAAACTGAAGTATCACACACAAGAGATTTTAGAGTGAAACGAAAGTATCACACACAAGAGATTTCAGAGGAAACTGAAGTATCACACACAAGAGAGATTTTAGTGAAACTGAAGTATCACACACAAGAGATTTTAGAGTGAAACTGAAGTATCACACACAAGAGATTTTTAGAAACGGAAGTATCACACACAAGAGATTTTAAGGAAACTGAAGTATCACACACAAGAGATTTTAGAGGAAACTGAAGTATCACACACAAGAGATTTTAGAGGAAACTGAAGTATCAGACACAAGAGATTTTAGAGTGAAACTGAAGTATCACACACAAGAGATTTTAGGAGTGAAACTGAAGTATCACACACAAGAGATTTTAGAGTGAAACTGAAGTATCACACAAAGAGATTTTAGAGTGAAACTGAAGTATCACACAAGAGATTTTAGAGTGAAACTGAAGTATCACACACAGAGATTTTAGAGTGAAACTGAAGTATCACACACAAGAGATTTTAGAGTGAAACTGAAGTATCACACACAAGAGATTTTAGAGTGAAACGGAAGTATCACACACAAGAGATTTTAGAGTGAAACTGAAGTATCACACAAAGAGATTTTAGAGAAACGAAACCGAAGATTTTAGAGTGAAACTGAAGTATCACACAATAAGAGATTTTTAGAGTGAAACCGAAGTATCACACACAAGAGATTTCAGAGGAAACTGAAGTATCACACACAAGAGATTTTAGAGTGAAACTGAAGTATCACACACAAGAGATTTTAGAGGAAACGAAAGTATCACACACAAGAGATTTTAGAGAAACTGAAGTATCACACACAAGAGATTTTAGAGTGAAACTCATCACACACAAGAGATTTTAAAACTGAAGTATCACACACAAGAGATTTTAGAGGAAACGAAAGTATCACACACAAGAGATTTTAGAGGAAACTGAAAGTATCACACACAAGAGATTTCAGAGGAAACTGAAGTATCACACACAAGAGATTTTAGAGTGAAACTGAAGTATCAGACACAAGAGATTTTAGAGGAAACTGAAGTATCACACACAAAGAGATTTTAGAGTGAAACGAAAGTATCACACACAAGAGATTTTAAGGAAAACTGAAACACAAGAGATTTTAGAGTGAAACTCACACAAGAGATTTTAGAGTGAAACTGAAGTATCACACACAAGAGATTTTAGAGGAAACTGAAGTATCACACACAAGAGATTTTAGAGTGAAACTGAAAGTATCACACACAAGAGATTTTAGAGTGAAACTGAAGTATCAGACACAAGAGATTTTAGAGTGAAACTGAAGTATCACACACAAGAGATTTTAGAGGAAACTGAAGTATCACACACAAGAGATTTTAGAGTGAAACTGAAGTATCACACACAAGAGATTTTAGAGTGAAACTGAAGTATCACACACAAGAGATTTTAGAGGAAACTGAAGTATCACACACAAGAGATTTTAGAGGAAACTTATCAGACACAAGAGATTTTAGAGTGAAACTGAAGTATCACAAGAAGATTTTAGAGTGAAACTGAAAGTATCAGACACAAGAGATTTTAGAGTGAAACTGAAGTATCACACACAAAGAGATTTTAGAGTGAAACTGAAGTATCAGACACAAGAGATTTTAGAGGAAACTGAAGTATCACACACAAGAGATTTTAGAGTGAAACTGAAGTATCACACACAAGAGATTTTAGAGGAAACTGAAGTATCACACACAAGAGATTTTAGAGGAAACCAAAGTATCACACACAAGAGATTTTAGAGTGAAACTGAAGTATCACACACAAGAGAGTTTCAGAGTTAACAAGGAAACTGAAAGTATCACACACAAGAGATTTTAGAGTGAAACTGAAGTATCACACACAAGAGATTTTAGAGTGAAACTGAAGTATCACACAAAGAGATTTTAGAGTGAAACTGAAGTATCACACACAAGAGATTTTAGAGGAAACTGAAGTATCACACACAAGAGATTTTAGAGTGAAACTGAAGTATCACACACAAGAGATTTTAGAGGAAACTGAAGTATCAGACACAAGAGATTTTAGAGTGAAACTGAAGTATCACACACAAGAGATTTTAGAGAAACTTTAGAGATTTTAGAAACTGAAGTATCAGACACAAGAGATTTCAGAGTGAAACTGAAGTATCACACACAAGAGATTTTAGAGGAAACTGAAGTATCACACACAAGAGATTTTTAGAGGAAACTGAGTATCACACACAAGAGATTTTAGAGTGAAACTGAAGTATCACACACAAGAGATTTTAGAGGAAACTGAAGTATCACACACAAGAGATTTTAGAGTGAAACTGAAGTATCACACACAAGAGATTTTAGAGTGAAACTGAAGTATCACACACAAGAGATTTTAGAGTGAAACTGAAGTATCACACAAGAGAGATTTAGAGTGAAACTGAAGTATCACACAAAGAGATTTTAGAGTGAAACTGAAGTATCAGACACAAGAGATTTTAGAGTGAAACTGAAGTATCACACACAAGAGATTTCAGAGGAAACTGAAGTATCACACACAAGAGATTTTAGAGTGAAACTGAGTATCACACACAAGAGATTTTAGAGTGAAACTGAAGTATCACACAAGAGATTTTAGAGTGAAACTGAAGTATCAGACACAAGAGATTTTAGAGTGAAACTGAAGTATCAGACACACACAAGAGATTTTAGAGTGAAACTGAAGTATCACACACAAGAGATTTTAGAGGAAACGAAAGTATCACACACAAAGAGATTTTAGAGTGAAACTGAAGTATCACACACAAGAGATTTTAGAGTGAAACTGAAGTATCACACACAAGATTTTTTAGAGTGAAACTGAAGTATCAGACACAAGAGATTTTAGAGGAAACTGAAGTATCACACACAAGAGATTTTAGAGTGAAACTGAAGTATCACACACAAGAGATTTTAGAGAAACTGAAGTATCACACACAAGAGATTTTAGAGTGAAACTGAAGTATCACACACAAGAGATTTTAGAGTGAAACTGAAGTATCACACACAAGAGATTTTAGAATTGAAACTGAAGTATCACACACAAGAGATTTTAGAGGAAACTGAAGTATCACACACAAGAGATTTTAGAGTGAAACTGAAGTATCACACAAGAGATTTTAGAGGAAACTGAAGTATCACACACAAGAGATTTTAGAGGAAACTGAAGTATCACACACAAGAGATTTTAGAGTGAAACTGAAGTATCAGACACAAGAGATTTTAGAGTGAAACTGAAGTATCAGACACAAGAGATTTTAGAGTGAAACTGAAGTATCACACACAAGAGATTTTAGAGGAAACTGAAGTATCACACACAAGAGATTTTAGAGTGAAACTGAAGTATCACACAAAGAGATTTTAGAGTTTATCACACACAAGAGATTTTAGAGAAAACTGAAGTATCACACACAAGAGATTTTAGAGTGAAACTGAAGTATCACACACAAGAGATTTTAGAGTGAAACTGAAGATTTTAGAGTGAAACTGAAGTATCAGACACAAGAGATTTTAGAGTGAAACTGAAGTATCAGACACAAGAGATTTCAGAGTGAAACGGAAGTATCAGACACAAGAGATTTTAGAGTGAAACTGAAGTATCAGACACAAGAGATTTCAGAGTGAAACGGAAGTATCAGACACAAGAGATTTTAGAGTGAAACTGAAGTATCACACACAAGAGATTTTAGAGTGAAACTGAAGTATCAGACACAAGAGATTTTAGAGTGAAACTGAATCAGTATTTTAGAGTGAAACAAGAGATTTTAGAGTGAAAACTGAGTATCATCACAAGACAAGAGATTTATCAGACACAAAGATTTTAGAAATGAAACTGAAGTATCAGACACAAGAGATTTTAGAGGAAACTGAAGTATCACACACAAGAGATTTTAGAGTGAAACTGAAGTATCACACACAAGAGATTTTAGAGGAAAACTGAAGTATCAGACACAAGAGATTTTAGAGTGAAACTGAAAGTATCACACACAAGAGATTTTAAACGAGTATCAAACACAAGAGATTTTAGAGTGAAACTGAAGTATCACACACAAGAGATTTTAGAGTGAAACTGAAGTATCACACACAAGAGATTTTAGAGTGAAACTGAAAGTATCACACACAAGAGATTTTAGAGTGAAACTGAAGTATCACACACAAGAGATTTTAGAGTGAAACTGAAGTATCACACACAAGAGATTTTAGAGTGAAACTGAAGTATCACACACAAGAGATTTTAGAGTGAAACTGAAGTATCACACACAAGAGATTTTAGAGTGAAACTGAAGTATCACACACAAGAGATTTTAGAATTGAAACTGAAGTATCACACACACAAGAGATTTTAGAGTGAAACTTTTAGAAAACTATCAGACACAAGAGATTTTAGAGTGAAACTGAAGTATCACACACAAGAGATTTTAGAGTCAAGAGATTTTAGACACACACAAGAGATTTTAGAGGAAACTGAAGTATCACACACAAGAGATTTTAGAGTGAAACTGAAGTATCACACACAAGAGATTTTAGAGTGAAACTGAAGTATCACACACAAGAGATTTTAGAGTGAAACTGAAGTATCACACACAAGAGATTTTAGAGTGAAACTGAAGTATCACACACAAGATTTTAGAGTGAAACTGAAGTATCACACACAAGAGATTTTAGAGGAAACGGAAGTATCACACACAAGAGATTTTAGAGTGAAACTTATCACACACAAGAGATTTTAGAGTGAAACTGAAGTATCACACACAAGAGATTTTAGAGTGAAACTGAAGTATCACACACAAGAGATTTTAGAGTGAAACTGAAGTATCACACACAAGAGATTTAGAGGAAAACAAGTATCAGACACAAGAGATTTTAGAGTGAAACTGAAGTATCACACACAAGAGATTTTAGAGTGAAACTGAAGTATCACACACAAGAGATTTTAGAGTGAAACTGAAGTATCACACACAAGAGATTTTAGAGTGAAACTGAAGTATCACACACAAGAGATTTTAGAGTGAAACTGAAGTATCACACACAAGAGATTTTAGAGTGAAACTGAAGTATCACACACAAGAGATTTTAGAGTGAAACTGAAGTATCACACACAAGAGATTTTAGAGTGAAACTGAAGTATCACACACAAGAGATTTTAGAGTGAAACTGAAGTATCACACACAAGAGATTTTAGAGTGAAACTGAAGTATCACACACAAGAGATTTTAGAGTGAAACTGAAGTATCACACACAAGAGATTTCAGAGTGAAACTGAAGTATCAGACACAAGAGATTTTAGAGTGAAACTGAAGTATCACACACAAGAGATTTTAGAGTGAAACTGAAGTATCACACACAAGAGATTTTAGAGTGAAACTGAAGTATCACACACAAGAGATTTCAGAGTGAAACGGAAGTATCACACACAAGAGATTTTAGAGTGAAACTGAAGTATCACACACAAGAGATTTTAGAGTGAAACTGAAGTATCACACACAAGAGATTTTAGAGTGAAACTGAAGTATCACACACAAGAGATTTCAGAGTGAAACTGAAGTATCACACACAAGAGATTTTAGAGTGAAACTGAAGTATCAGACACAAGAGATTTTAGAGTGAAACTGAAGTATCACACACAAGAGATTTTAGAGTGAAACTGAAGTATCACACACAAGAGATTTTTAGAAACGAAAGAAACTGAAGTATCACACACAAGAGATTTTAGAGTGAAAACGAACTGAGATTTTAGAGTAAAACAAGCATCACAAAGAGATTTTAGAGTGAAAACTGAAGTATCACACACAAGATTTCAGAGTGAAACTGAAGTATCACACACAAGAGATTTTAGAGTGAAACTGAAGTATCACACACAAGAGATTTTAGAGTGAAACTGAAGTATCACACACAAGAGATTTTTAGAGTGAAACTGAAGTATCACACACAAGAGATTTTAGAGTGAAACTGAAGTATCACACACAAGAGATTTTAGAGTGAAACTGAAGTATCACACACAAGAGATTTTAGAGTGAAACTGAAGTATCACACACAAGAGATTTTAGAGTGAAACTGAAGTATCACACACAAGAGAAGAGAAACGGAAGTATCAGACACAAGAGATTTTAAAAAACTGAAGTATCACACACAAGAGATTTTAGAGTGAAACTGAAGTATCACACACAAGAGATTTCAGAGTGAAACTGAAGTATCAGACACAAGAGATTTTAGAGTGAAACGAAAGTATCAGACACAAGAGATTTTAGAGTGAAACTGAAGTATCACGCACAAGAGATTTCAGAGGAAACTGAAGTATCAGACAAGAGATTTCAGAGTGAAACTGAAGTATCACACACAAGAGATTTTAGAGTGAAACTGAAGTATCACACACAAGAGATTTTAGAAACGAAACTGGAAGTATCACACAAGAGATTTTAGAGTGAAACTGAAGTATCACACACAAGAGATTTCAGAGTGAAACTGAAGTATCACACACAAGAGATTTTAGGAGGAAACTGAAGTATCACACAAGAGATTTCAGAGGAAACTGAAGTATCAGACACAAGAGATTTTAGAGTGAAACTGAAGATCACACAAAGAGATTTCAGAGTGAAACTGAAGTATCAGACACAAGAGATTTTAGAGTGAAACTGAAGTATCACACACAAGAGATTTCAGAGTGAAACTGAAGTATCACACACAAGAGATTTCAGAGTGAAACTGAAGTATCACACACAAGAGATTTTAGAGTGAAACTGAAGTATCACACACAAGAGATTTTAGAGTGAAACTGAAGTATCACACACAAGAGATTTTAGAGAAACTGAAGTATCACACACAAGATTTTAGAGTGAAACTGAAGTATCACACACAAGAGATTTTAGAGTGAAACGGAAAGTATCACACACAAGAGATTTTAGAGGAAACGAAAGTATCACACACAAGAGATTTTAGAGTGAAACTGAAGTATCACACACAAGAGATTTTAGAGGAAACTGAAGTATCACACACAAGAGATTTTAGAGTGAAACTGAAGTATCACACACAAGAGATTTTAGAGGAAACTGAAGTATCACACACAAGAGATTTTAGAGTGAAACTGAAGTATCACACAAAGAGATTTTAGAGTGAAACTGAAAGTATCACACACAAGAGATTTCAGAGTGAAACGGAAGTATCACACACAAGAGAAAACTGAAGTATCACACACAAGAGATTTTAGAGGAAACTGAAGTATCAGACACAAGAGATTTTAGAGTGAAACTGAAGTATCACACACAAGAGATTTTAGAGTGAAACTGAAGTATCACACACAAGAGATTTTAGAGTGAAACTGAAGTATCACACACAAGCGATTTTAGAGTGAAACTGAAGTATCACACACAAGAGATTTTAGAGTGAAACTGAAGTATCACACACAAGAGATTTTAGAGTGAAACTGAAGTATCACACAAAGAGATTTTAGAGAGAAACTGAAGTATCACACACAAGAGATTTTAGAGAAACTGAAGTATCACACACAAGAGATTTTAGAGTGAAACTGAAGTATCACACACAAGAGATTTTAGAGGAAACTGAAGTATCACACACAAGAGATTTTAGAGTGAAACTGAAGTATCAGACACAAGAGATTTCAGAGGAAACTGAAGTATCACACACAAGAGATTTTAGAGTGAAACTGAGTGAAACGAAAACTGTATCACACAAGAGATTTTAGAGTGAAACTGAAGTATCAGACACAAGAGATTTTAGAGTGAAACTGAAGTATCACACAAAGAGATTTTAGAGGAAACTGAAGTATCAGACACAAGAGATTTTAGAGTGAAACTGAAGTATCACACACAAGAGATTTTAGAGGAAACTGAAGTATCACACACAAGAGATTTTAGAGTGAAACTGAAGTATCACACACAAGAGATTTTAGAGGAAAACTGAAGTATCAGACAAGAGATTTTAGAGTGAAACTTATCACACACAAGAGATTTTAGAGTGAAACACAGTATCACACACAAGAGATTTTAGAGTGAAACTGAAGTATCACACACAAGAGATTTCAGAGGAAACTGAAGTATCACACACAAGAGATTTTAGAGGAAACTGAAGTATCACACACAAGAGATTTTAGAGTGAAACGAAAGTATCACACACAAGAGATTTTAGAGTGAAACTGAAGTATCAGACACAAGAGATTTTAGAGTGAAACTGAAGTATCACACACAAGAGATTTTAGAGTGAAACTGAAGTATCACACACAAGAGATTTTAGAGTGAAACTGAAGTATCACACACAAGAGATTTCAGAGTGAAACTGAAGTATCACACACAAAGAGATTTTAGAGTGAAACTGAAGTATCACACACAAGAGATTTTTAGAGTGAAACTGAAGTATCACACACAAGAGATTTTAGAGTGAAACCGAAGTATCACACACAAGAGATTTTAGAGTGAAACTGAAGTATCACACACAAGAGATTTTAGAGTGAAACTGAAGTATCACACACAAGAGATTTTAGAGTGAAACTGAAGTATCACACACAAGAGATTTTAGAGTGAAACTGAAGTATCACACACAAGAGATTTTAGAGTGAAACTGAAGTATCACACACAAGAGATTTTAGAGTGAAACTGAAGTATCACACACAAGAGATTTTAGAGTGAAACTGAAGTATCACACACAAGAGATTTTAGAGGAAACTGAAGTATCAGACACAAGAGATTTTAGAGTGAAACTGAAGTATCACACACAAGAGATTTTAGAGTGAAACTGAAGTATCACACAAGAGATTTTAGAGTGAAACTGAAGTATCACACACAAGAGATTTTAGAGTGAAACTGAAGTATCACACACAAGAGATTTTAGAGTGAAACTGAAGTATCACACACAAGAGATTTTAGAGTGAAACTGAAGTATCACACACAAGAGATTTTAGAGGAAACTGAAGTATCACACACAAGAGATTTTAGAGGAAACTGTGAAACACAAAGTATCACAAGTATCACACACAAGAGATTTTAGAGTGAAACTGAAGTATCACACACAAGAGATTTTAGAGTGAAACTGAAGTATCACACACAAGAGATTTTAGAATTGAAACTGAAGTATCACACACAAGAGATTTTAGAGTGAAACTGAAGTATCACACACAAGAGATTTTAGAGTGAAACTGAAGTATCACACACAAGAGATTTTAGAGTGAAACTGAAGTATCACACACAAGAGATTTTAGAGGAAACTGAAGTATCACACACAAGAGATTTTAGAGTGAAACTGAAGTATCACACACAAGAGATTTTAGAGTGAAACTGAAGTATCAGACACAAGAGATTTTAGAGTGAAACTGAAGTATCACACACAAGAGATTTTAGAGTGAAACTGAAGTATCAGACACAAGAGATTTTAGAGTGAAACTGAAGTATCACACACAAGAGATTTTAGAGTGAAACTGAAGTATCACACACAAGAGATTTTAGAGTGAAACTGAAGTATCACGCACAAGAGATTTCAGAGTGAAACTGAAGTATCACACACAAGAGATTTTTAGAGGAAACTGAAGTATCACACACAAGAGATTTTAGAGGAAACTGAAGTATCACACACAAGAGATTTTAGAGTGAAACGGAAGTATCACACACAAGAGATTTTAGAGTGAAACTGAAGTATCAGACACAAGAGATTTTAGAGTGAAACTGAAGTATCACACACAAGAGATTTTAGAGTGAAACTGAAGTATCACACACACAAGAGATTTTAGAGTGAAACTGAAGTATCAGACACAAAGAGATTTCAGAGAAACGTAAGTATCACACACAAGAGATTTTAGAGTGAAGTATCACACACAAGAGATTTTAGAGTGAAACTGAAGTATCACACACAAGAGATTTTAGAGTGAAACTGAAGTATCACACACAAGAGATTTTAGAGTGAAACTGAAAGTATCACACACAAGAGATTTTAGAGGAAAACTGAAGTATCAGACACAAGAGAAACTAAGTATCACACACAAGAGATTTTAGAGTGAAACTGAAGTATCACACACAAGAGATTTTAGAGTGAAACTGAAGTATCAGACACAAGAGATTTTAGAGTGAAACTGAAGTATCACACACAAGAGATTTTAGAGTGAAACTGAAGTATCAGACACAAGAGATTTTAGAGTGAAACTGAAGTATCACACACAAGAGATTTTAGAGTGAAACACACACAAGAGATTTTAGAGTGAAACTGAAGTATCACACAAGAGATTTTAGAGGAAACTGAAGTATCACACACAAGAGATTTCAGAGTGAAACTGAAGTATCACACAAGAAGAGAAACTGAAGAGGAAAGAGATTGAAACTGTATCACACACAAGAGATTTTAGAGTGAAACTGAAGTATCACACACAAGAGATTTTAGAGTGAAACTGAAGTATCACACACAAGAGATTTTAGAGTGAAACTGAAGTATCACACACAAGAGATTTTAGAGAAAACTGAAATCACACACAAGAGATTTAGAGTGAAACTGAAGTATCAGACACAAGAGATTTTAGAGTGAAACTGAAGTATCACACACAAGAGATTTTAGAGTGAAACTGAAGTATCAGACACAAGAGATTTTAGAGTGAAACTGAAGTATCAGACACAAGAGATTTTAGAGTGAAACTGAAGTATCAGACACAAGAGATTTTAGGAAACTGAAGTATCAGACACAAGAGATTTTTTAGAGTGAAACTGAAGTATCACACACAAGAGATTTTAGAGTGAAACTGAAGTATCACACACAAGAGATTTTAGAGTGAAACTGAAGTATCACACACAAGAGATTTTTAGAGTGAAACTGAAGTATCACACACAAGAGATTTTAGAGTGAAACTGAAGTATCACACACAAGAGATTTTAGAGTGAAACTGAAGTATCACACACAAGAGATTTTAGAGTGAAACTGAAGTATCACACACAAAGAGATTTTAGAGTGAAACTGAAGTATCACACACAAGAGATTTTAGAGTGAAACTGAAGTATCACACACAAGAGATTTTAGAAACTTAATCACACAAAGAGAAACTGAAGTATCACACACAAGAGATTTTAGAGGAAACTGAAGTATCACACACAAGAGATTTTAGAGGAAACTGAAGTATCACACACAAGAGATTTTAGAGTGAAACTGAAGTATCACACACAAGAGATTTTAGAGGAAACTGAAGTATCAGACACAAGAGATTTTAGAGGAAACTGAAGTATCACACACAAGAGATTTTAGAGTGAAACTGAAGTATCACACACAAGAGATTTTAGAGTGAAACTGAAGTATCACACACAAGAGATTTTAGAGTGAAACTGAAGTATCACACACAAGAGATTTCAGAGTGAAACTGAAGTATCACACACAAGAGATTTTAGAGTGAAACTGAAGTATCACACACAAGAGATTTTAGAGTGAAACTGAAGTATCACACACAAGAGATTTTAGAGTGAAACTGAAGTATCACACACAAGAGATTTTAGAGTGAAACTGAGTATCACACACAAGAGATTTTAGAGTGAAACTGAAGTATCACACACAAGAGATTTTAGAGTGAAACTGAAGTATCACACACAAGAGATTTTAGAGTGAAACTGAAGTATCACACACAAGAGATTTTAGAGGAAACTGAAGTATCAGACACAAGAGATTTTAGAGTGAAACTGAAGTATCACACAAGAGATTTTAGAGGAAACTGAAGTATCACACACAAGAGATTTTAGAGTGAAACTGAAAGTATCACACACAAGAGATTTTAGAGTGAAACTGAAGTATCAGACACAAGAGATTTTAGAGTGAAACTGAAGTATCACACACAAGAGATTTTAGAGTGAAACTGAAGTATCAGACACAAGAGATTTTAGAGTGAAACTGAAGTATCACACACAAGAGATTTTAGAGTGAAACTGAAGTATCACACACAAGAGATTTTAGAGTGAAACTGAAGTATCACACACAAGAGATTTTAGAGTGAAACGAAAGTATCACGCACAAGAGATTTCAGAGTGAAACTGAAGTATCACACACAAGAGATTTTAGAGTGAAACTGAAGTATCACACACAAGAGATTTCAGAGTGAAACTGAAGTATCACACACAAGAGATTTTAGAGTGAAACTGAAGTATCACACACAAGAGATTTTAGAGTGAAACTGAAGTATCACACACAAGAGATTTTAGAGTGAAACTGAAGTATCACACACAAGAGATTTTAGAGTGAAACTGAAGTATCACACACAAGAGATTTTAAGTGAAACTGAAGTATCACACACAAGAGATTTTAGAGGAAACTGAAGTATCACACACAAGAGATTTTAGAGGAAAACTGAAGTATCACACACAAGAGATTTCAGAGGAAACTGAAGTATCACACACAAGAGATTTTAGAGTGAAACTGAAGTATCACACACAAGAGATTTTAGAGTGAAACTTATCACACACAAGAGATTTTAGAGTGAAACTGAAGTATCACACACAAGAGATTTTAGAGGAAACTGAAGTATCACACACAAGAGATTTTAGAGTGAAACTGAAGTATCACACACAAGAGATTTTAGAGTGAAACTGAAGTATCACACACAAGAGATTTTAGAGTGAAACAAGTATCACACACAAGAGATTTTAGAGTGAAACTGAAGTATCACACACAAGAGATTTTAGAGTGAAAACCAAGTATCACACAAGAGATTTTAGAGGAAACTGAAGTATCACAAAGAGATTTTAGAGTGAAACTGAAGTATCACACACAAGAGATTTTAGAGTGAAACTGAAGTATCACACACAAGAGATTTTAGAGGAAACTGAAGTATCACACACAAGAGATTTTAGAGGAAAACTGAAGTATCACACACAAGAGATTTTAGAGTGAAACTGAAGTATCACACACAAGAGATTTTAGAGGAAACTGAAGTATCACACACAAGAGATTTTAGAGGAAACTGAAGCAAGAGAATATCACACACAAGAGATTTTAGAGTGAAACTGAAGTATCAGACACAAGAGATTTTAGAGTGAAACTGAAGTATCACACACAAGAGATTTTAGAGGAAACTGAAGTATCACACACAAGAGATTTCAGAGTGAAACAAGTATCACACACAAGAGATTTTAGAGTGAAACTGAAGTATCACACACAAGAGATTTTAGAGTGAAACTGAAGTATCACACACAAGAGATTTTAGAGTGAAACTGAAGTATCACACACAAGAGATTTTAGAGTGAAACTGAAGTATCACACACAAGAGATTTTAGAAACTGAAGAAACTGAAGATTTTATCAAACACAAGAGATTTTAGAGTGAAACTGAAGTATCAGACACAAGAGATTTTAGAGAAAACTGAAGTATCACACACAAGAGATTTTAGAGGAAACTGAAGTATCACACACAAGAGATTTTAGAGTGAAACTGAAGTATCACACACAAGAGATTTTAGAGTGAAACTGAAGTATCACACACAAGAGATTTTAGAGGAAACTGAAGTATCACACACAAGAGATTTTAGAGTGAAACTGAAGTATCAGACACAAGAGATTTTAGAGTGAAACTGAAGTATCACACACAAGAGATTTTAGAGGAAACTGAAGTATCACACACAAGAGATTTTAGAGTGAAACTGAAGTATCACACACAAGAGATTTTAGAGTGAAACTGAAGTATCACACACAAGAGATTTTAGAGGAAACTGAAGTATCACACACAAGAGATTTTAGAGTGAAACTGAAGTATCACACACAAGAGATTTCAGAGTGAAACTGAAGTATCACACACAAGAGATTTTAGAGTGAAACTGAAGTATCACACACAAGAGATTTTAGAGTGAAACTGAAGTATCACACACAAGAGATTTTAGAGTGAAACTGAAGTATCAGACACAAGAGATTTTAGAGGAAACTGAAGTATCACACACAAGAGATTTTAGAGTGAAACTGAAGTATCACACACAAGAGATTTTAGAGGAAACTGAAGTATCACACACAAGAGATTTTAGAGTGAAACTGAAGTATCACACACAAGAGATTTTAGAGTGAAACTGAAGTATCAGACACAAGAGATTTTAGAGTGAAACTGAAGTATCACACACAAGAGATTTTAGAGTGAAACTGAAGTATCACACACAAGAGATTTCAGAGTGAAACTGAAGTATCACACACAAGAGATTTTAGAGTGAAACTGAAGTATCACACACAAGAGATTTTAGAGGAAACTGAAGTATCACACACAAGAGATTTTAGAGTGAAACTGAAGTATCAGACACAAGAGATTTTAGAGTGAAACTGAAGTATCACACACAAGAGATTTTAGAGTGAAACTGAAGTATCACACACAAGAGATTTTAGAGTGAAACTGAAGTATCAGACACAAGAGATTTTAGAGTGAAACTGAAGTATCACACACAAGAGATTTTAGAGTGAAACTGAAGTATCAGACACAAGAGATTTTAGAGTGAAACTGAAGTATCACACACAAGAGATTTTAGAGGAAACGGAAGTATCACACACAAGAGATTTTAGAGTGAAACTGAAGACACAAGAGATTTTAGAGTGAAACTGAAGTATCAGACACAAGAGATTTTTAGAGTGAAACTGAAGTATCACACACAAGAGATTTTAGAGTGAAACTGAAGTATCACACACAAGAGATTTTAGAGTG
Organism: Acanthosepion pharaonis; assembly: GCA_903632075.3. Taxonomy (NCBI): domain Eukaryota; kingdom Metazoa; phylum Mollusca; class Cephalopoda; order Sepiida; family Sepiidae; genus Acanthosepion; species Acanthosepion pharaonis. Next base: position 2,137,938 of record CAHIKZ030000161.1, on the reverse strand, counting down.
AAACTGAAGTATCACACACAAGAGATTTTAGAGTGAAACTGAAGTATCACACACAAGAGATTTTAGAGTGAAACTGAAGTATCAGACACAAGAGATTTTAGAGTGAAACTGAAGTATCACACACAAGAGATTTTAGAGTGAAACTGAAGTATCACACACAAGAGATTTTAGAGTGAAACTGAAGTATCAGACACAAGAGATTTTAGAGTGAAACTGAAGTATCACACACAAGAGATTTTAGAGTGAAACTGAAGTATCACACACAAGCGATTTTAGAGTGAAACTGAAGTATCACACACAAGAGATTTTAGAGTGAAACTGAAGTATCACACACAAGAGATTTTAGAGGAAACTGAAGTATCACACACAAGAGATTTTAGAGTGAAACTGAAGTATCACACACAAGAGATTTTAGAGTGAAACTGAAGTATCACACACAAGAGATTTTAGAGTGAAACTGAAGTATCACACACAAGAGATTTTAGAGTGAAACTGAAGTATCAGACACAAGAGATTTTAGAGTGAAACTGAAGTATCACACACAAGAGATTTTAGAGTGAAACTGAAGTATCAGACACAAGAGATTTTAGAGTGAAACTGAAGTATCAGACACAAGAGATTTTAGAGTGAAACTGAAGTATCACACACAAGAGATTTTAGAGTGAAACTGAAGTATCACACACAAGAGATTTTAGAGTGAAACGAAAGTATCACACACAAGAGATTTTAGAGTGAAACTGAAGTATCACACACAAGAGATTTTAGAGTGAAACTGAAGTATCACACACAAGAGATTTTAGAGTGAAACTGAAGTATCACACAAGAGATTTTAGAGGAAACTGAAGTATCACAAAAGAGATTTTAGAGTGAAACTGAAGTATCACACACAAGAGATTTTAGAGAAACTGAAGTATCACACACAAGAGATTTTAGAGTGAAACTGAAGTATCACACACAAGAGATTTTAGAGTGAAACACAAGAGATCACACACAAGAGATTTTAGAGTGAAACTGAAGTATCACACACAAGAGATTTTAGAGTGAAACTGAAGTATCACACACAAGAGATTTTCAGAGTGAAACACAAGTATCACACACAAGAGATTTTAGAGTGAAACTGAAGTATCATCACACACAAAGAGATTTTAGAGTGAAACTGAAGTATCACACACAAGAGATTTTAGAGTGAAACTGAAGTATCACACACAAGAGATTTTAGAGTGAAACTGAAGTATCACACACAAGAGATTTTAGAGTGAAACTGAAGTATCACACACAAGAGATTTTAGAGTGAAACGAAAGTATCACACACAAGAGATTTTAGAGTGAAACTGAAGTATCAGACACAAGAGATTTTAGAGTGAAACTGAAGTATCACACACAAGAGATTTTAGAGTGAAACTGAAGTATCACACACAAGAGATTTTAGAGTGAAACTGAAGTATCAGACACAAGAGATTTTAGAGTGAAACTGAAGTATCACACACAAGAGATTTTAGAGGAAACTGAAGTATCAGACACAAGAGATTTTAGAGTGAAACTGAAGTATCACACACAAGAGATTTTAGAGGAAACTGAAGTATCACACACAAGAGATTTTAGAGTGAAACTGAAGTATCACACACAAGAGATTTTAGAGTGAAACTGAAGTATCACACACAAGAGATTTTAGAGTGAAACTGAAGTATCACACACAAGAGATTTTAGAGTGAAACTGAAGTATCACACACAAGAGATTTTAGAGGAAACTGAAGTATCACACACAAGAGATTTTAGAGTGAAACTGAAGTATCACACACAAGAGATTTTAGAGTGAAACTGAAGTATCACACACAAGAGATTTTAGAGTGAAACAAGTATCACACAAGAGATTTTAGAGTGAAACTGAAGTATCACACACAAGAGATTTTAGAGTGAAACTGAAAGTATCACACACAAGAGATTTTAGAGTGAAACTGAAGTATCACACACAAGAGATTTTAGAGTGAAACTGAAGTATCACACACAAGAGATTTTAGAGTGAAACTGAAGTATCACACAAAGAGATTTAGAGTGAAACTGAAAGTATCACACACAAGAGATTTTAGAGTGAAACTGAAGTATCACACACAAGAGATTTTAGAGTGAAACTGAAGTATCACACACAAGAGATTTTAGAGTGAAACTGAAGTATCAGACACAAGAGATTTTAGAGGAAACTGAAGTATCACACACAAGAGATTTTAGAGTGAAACTGAAGTATCAGACACAAGAGATTTTAGAGTGAAACTGAAGTATCACACACAAGAGATTTTAGAGTGAAACTGAAGTATCACACACAAGAGATTTTAGAGGAAACTGAAGTATCACACACAAGAGATTTTAGAGTGAAACTGAAGTATCACACACAAGAGATTTTAGAGTGAAACGGAAGTATCACACACAAGAGATTTTAGAGTGAAACTGAAGTATCACACACAAGAGATTTTAGAGTGAAACTGAAGTATCACACACAAGAGATTTTAGAGTGAAACTGAAGTATCACACACAAGAGATTTTAGAGTGAAACAAAAGTATCACGCACAAGAGATTTCAGAGTGAAACGGAAGTATCACACACAAGAGATTTTAGAGTGAAACTGAAGTATCAGACACAAGAGATTTTAGAGTGAAACTGAAGTATCACACAAGAGATTTTAGAGTGAAACTGAAGTATCACACAAGAGATTTTAGAGGAAACTGAAGTATCACACACAAGAGATTTTAGAGGAAACTGAAAGTATCACACACAAGAGATTTTAGAGTGAAACTGAAGTATCACACACAAGAGATTTTAGAGTGAAACTGAAGTATCACACACAAGAGATTTTAGAGTGAAACTGAAGTATCACACACAAGAGATTTTAGAGAAACTGAAGTATCACACACAAGAGATTTTAGAGTGAAACTGAAGTATCAGACACAAGAGATTTTAGAGTGAAACTGAAGTATCACACACAAGAGATTTTTAGAGTGAAACTGAAGTATCACACAAGAGATTTTAGAGGAAACTGAAGTATCACACACAAGAGATTTTAGAGTGAAACTGAAGTATCACACACAAAGAGATTTTAGAGTGAAACTGAAGTATCAGACACAAGAGATTTTAGTGAAACTGAAGTATCACACACAAGAGATTTCAGAGTGAAACTGAAGTATCACACACAAGAGATTTCAGAGTGAAACTGAAGTATCAGACACAAGAGATTTTAGAGTGAAACTGAAGTATCACACACAAGAGATTTTAGAGTGAAACTGAAGTATCAGACACAAGAGATTTTAGAGTGAAACGAAAGTATCACACACAAGAGATTTTAGAGTGAAACTGAAGTATCACACACAAGAGATTTCAGAGTGAAACAAGTAACACACAAGAGATTTTAGAGTGAAACTGAAGTATCACACACAAGAGATTTTAGAGTGAAACTGAAGTATCACACACAAGAGATTTTAGAGGAAACTGAAGTATCACACACAAGAGATTTTAGAGTGAAACTGAAGTATCACACACAAGAGATTTTAGAGTGAAACTGAAGTATCACACACAAGAGATTTTAGAGTGAAAAGTATCACACACAAGAGATTTTAAGTATCACACACAAAGAGATTTTAGAGGAAACTGAAGTATCACACACAAGAGATTTTAGAGTGAAACTGAAGTATCAGACACAAGAGATTTTAGAGTGAAACTGAAGTATCACACAAAGAGATTTTAGAGTGAAACTGAAGTATCACACACAAGAGATTTTAGAGTGAAACTGAAGTATCACACAAAGAGATTTTAGAGTGAAACTGAAGTATCACACACAAGAGATTTTAGAGTGAAACTGAAGTATCACACACAAGAGATTTTAGAGGAAACGAAAGTATCACACACAAGAGATTTTAGAGAGGAAACTGAAGTATCACACACAAGAGATTTTAGAGTGAAACTGAAATCACACACAAGAGATTTTAGAGTGAAACTGAAGTATCACACACAAGAGATTTTAGAGTGAAACTGAAGTATCACACACAAGAGATTTTAGAGTGAAACGAAGTATCACACACAAGAGATTTTAGAGTGAAACTGAAGTATCACACACAAGAGATTTTAGAGTGAAACTGAAGTATCACACACAAGAGATTTTAGAGGAAACTGAAGTATCACACACAAGAGATTTTAGAGTGAAACTGAAGTATCACACACAAGAGATTTTAGAGTGAAACTGAAGTATCACACACAAGAGATTTTAGAGTGAAACTGAAGTATCACACACAAGAGATTTTAGAGTGAAACTGAAGTATCACACACAAGAGATTTTAGAGTGAAACTGAAGTATCACACACAAGAGATTTTAGAGTGAAACTGAAGTATCACACAAAGAGATTTTAGAGGAAACTGAAGTATCACACACAAGAGATTTTAGAGTGAAACTGAAGTATCACACACAAGAGATTTTAGAGTGAAACTGAAGTATCACACACAAGAGATTTTAGAGTGAAACTGAAGTATCACACACAAGAGATTTTAGAGTGAAACTGAAGTATCACACACAAGAGATTTTAGAGTGAAACTGAAGTATCACACACAAGAGATTTTAGAGTGAAACTGAAAGTATCACACACAAGAGATTTTAGAGTGAAACTGAAGTATCACACACAAGAGATTTTAGAGTGAAACTGAAGTATCACACACAAGAGATTTTAGAGTGAAACTGAAGTATCACACAAAGAGATTTTAGAGTGAAACTGAAGTATCACACACAAGAGATTTTAGAGTGAAACTGAAGTATCACACACAAGAGATTTTAGAGTGAAACTGAAGTATCACACAAAGAGATTTTAGAGGAAACTGAAGTATCACACACAAGAGATTTTAGAGGAAAACTGAAGTATCACACACAAGAGATTTTAGAGTGAAACTGAAGTATCACACACAAGAGATTTTAGAGGAAACTGAAGTATCACACACAAGAGATTTTAGAGTGAAACTGAAGTATCAGAAAAGAGATTTTAGAGGAAACTGAAGTATCACACACAAGAGATTTTAGAGGAAACTGAAGTATCACACACAAGAGATTTTAGAGGAAACTGAAGTATCACACACAAGAGATTTTAGAGTGAAACTGAAGTATCACACACAAGAGATTTTAGAGTGAAACTGAAGTATCACACACAAGAGATTTTAGAGTGAAACTGAAGTATCACACACAAGAGATTTTAGAGGAAACTGAAGTATCACACACAAGAGATTTTAGAAGTGAAACTGAAGTATCAGACACAAAGAGATTTTAGAGGAAACTGAAGTATCACACACAAGAGATTTTAGAGTGAAACTGAAGTAAACACAAGAGATTTTAGAGGAAACTGAAGTATCACACAAGAGATTTTAGAGTGAAACTGAAGTATCACACACAAGAGATTTTAGAGTGAAACTGAAGTATCACACACAAGAGATTTTAGAGTGAAACTGAAAGTATCACACACAAGAGATTTTAGAGTGAAACTGAAGTATCACACACAAGAGATTTTAGAGTGAAACTGAAGTATCACACACAAGAGATTTTAGAGGAAACTGAAGTATCACACACAAGAGATTTTAGAGTGAAACTGAAGTATCACACACAAGAGATTTTAGAGTGAAACTGAAGTATCACACACAAGAGATTTTAGAGTGAAACTGAAGTATCACACACAAGAGATTTTAGAGTGAAACTGAAGTATCACACACAAGAGATTTTAGAGGAAACTGAAGTATCACACACAAAGATTTTAGAGAAACTGAAGTATCACACACAAGAGATTTTAGAGTGAAACGAAGTATCACACACAAGAGATTTTAGAGGAAACTGAAGTATCACACACAAGAGATTTCAGACACAAGAGAAAACTGAAGTATCACACAAAGAGATTTTAGAGTGAAACTGAAGTATCACACACAAGAGATTTTAGAGTGAAACGAAAAGTATCACACAAAGAGATTTTAGAGTGAAACTGAAGTATCACACACAAGAGATTTTAGAGTGAAACTGAAGTATCACACACAAGAGATTTTAGAGGAAACTGAAGTATCACACACAAGAGATTTTAGAGTGAAACTGAAGTATCACACACAAGAGATTTTAGAGTGAAACTGAAGTATCACACACAAGAGATTTTAGAGTGAAACTGAAGTATCACACACAAGAGATTTTAGAGTGAAACTGAAGTATCACACACAAGAGATTTTAGAGTGAAACTGAAGTATCACACACAAGAGATTTTAGAGTGAAACTGAAGTATCACACACAAGAGATTTTAGAAACTGAAGAAACAAGAAAGTATCACACACAAGAGATTTTAGAGTGAAACTGAAGTATCACACACAAGAGATTTTAGAGTGAAACTGAAGTATCACACACAAGAGATTTTAGAGTGAAACTGAAGTATCACACACAAGAGATTTTAGAGGAAACGAAGTATCACACAAGAGATTTTAGAGTGAAACTGAAGTATCACACACAAGAGATTTTAGAGTGAAACTGAAGTATCACACACAAGAGATTTTAGAGTGAAACTGAAGTATCACACACAAGAGATTTTAGAGTGAAACTGAAGTATCACACACAAGAGATTTTAGAGGAAACTGAAGTATCACACACAAGAGATTTTAGAGTGAAACTGAAGTATCACACACAAGAGATTTTAGAGTGAAACTGAAGTATCACACAAAGAGATTTTAGAGGAAACCGAAGTATCACACACAAGAGATTTTAGAGTGAAACTGAAGTATCACACAAGAGATTTTAGAGTGAAACTGAAGTATCACACACAAGAGATTTTAGAGTGAAACTGAAGTATCACACACAAGAGATTTTAGAGTGAAACTGAAGTATCACACACAAGAGATTTTAGAGAGAAACTGAAGTATCACACACAAGAGATTTTAGAGTGAAACTGAAGTATCACACACAAGAGATTTTAGAGTGAAACTGAAGTATCACACACAAGAGATTTTAGAGTGAAACTGAAGTATCACACACAAGAGATTTTAGAGTGAAACTGAAGTATCACACACAAGAGATTTTAGAGTGAAACTGAAGTATCACACACAAGAGATTTTAGAGTGAAACGAAAGTATCACGCACAAGAGATTTCAGAGTGAAACTGAAGTATCACACACAAGAGATTTTAGAGTGAAACTGAAGTATCACACACAAGAGATTTTAGAGTGAAACTGAAGTATCACAAGAGTGAAACTGAAGTATCACACACAAGAGATTTTAGAGGAAACTGAAAGTATCACACAAAGAGATTTTAGAGGAAACTGAAGTATCACACACAAGAGATTTTAGAGGAAACTGAAGTATCACACACAAGAGATTTTAGAGTGAAACTGAAGTATCACACACAAGAGATTTTAGAGGAAACTGAAGTATCACACACAAGAGATTTTAGAGTGAAACTGAAGTATCACACAAGAGATTTTAGAGTGAAACTGAAGTATCACACACAAGAGATTTTAGAAAAACTGAAGTATCACACACAAGAGATTTTAGAGTGAAACTGAAGTATCACACACAAGAGATTTTAGAGGAAACTGAAGTATCACACACAAGAGATTTTAGAGTGAAACTGAAAGTATCAGACACAAGAGATTTTAGAGTGAAACTGAAGTATCACACACAAGAGATTTTAGAGGAAACTGAAGTATCACACACAAGAGATTTTAGAGTGAAACTGAAGTATCACACACAAGAGATTTTAGAGTGAAACTGAAGTATCACACACAAGAGATTTTAGAGTGAAACTGAAGTATCACACAAGAGATTTTAGAGTGAAACTGAAGTATCACACACAAGAGATTTTAGAGTGAAACTGAAGTATCACACACAAGAGATTTTAGAGGAAACTGAAGTATCACACACAAGAGATTTTAGAGTGAAACTGAAGTATCACACACAAGAGATTTTAGAGTGAAACTGAAGTATCACACACAAGAGATTTTAAAGTGAAACTGAAGTATCACACACAAAGAGATTTTAGAGTGAAACTGAAGTATCACACACAAGAGATTTTAGAGTGAAACTGAAGTATCACACACAAGAGATTTTATCACACACAAGAGATTTTAGAGGAAAACTGAAGTATCACACACAAGAGATTTTAGAGTGAAACGAAAGTATCACACACAAGAGATTTTAGAGTGAAACTGAAGTATCACACACAAGAGATTTTAGAGGAAACTGAAGAACACAAGATTTTAGAGTGAAACTGATCACACACAAGAGATTTTAGAGGAAACTGAAGTATCACACACAAGAGATTTTAGAGTGAAACTGAAGTATCACACACAAGAGATTTTAGAGTGAAACTGAAGTATCACACACAAGAGATTTTAGAGTGAAACTGAAGTATCACACACAAGAGATTTTAGAGGAAACTGAAGTATCACACACAAGAGATTTTAGAGGAAACTGAAGTATCACACACAAGAGATTTTAGAGAAACTGAAGTATCACACACAAGAACTTTTAGAGTGAAACTGATCACACAAGAGATTTTAGAGGAAAACTGAAGTATCACACACAAGAGATTTTAGAGTGAAACTGAAGTATCACACACAAGAGATTTTAGAGTGAAACTGAAGTATCACACACAAAGAGATTTTAGAGTGAAACTGAAGTATCACACACAAGAGATTTTAGAGTGAAACGAAAGTATCACACACAAGAGATTTTAGAGTGAAACTGAAGTATCACACACAAGAGATTTTAGAGTGAAACTGAAGTATCACACACAAGAGATTTTAGAGTGAAACTGAAGTATCACACACAAGAGATTTTAGAGTGAAACTGAAGTATCACACACAAGAGATTTTAGAGAAACTGAAGTATCACACACAAGAGAAGAGTGAAACTGAAGTATCACACAAGAGATTTTAGAGTGAAACTGAAGTATCACACACAAGAGATTTTAGAGTGAAACTGAAGTATCACACACAAGAGATTTTAGAGTGAAACTGAAGTATCACACACAAGAGATTTTAGAGTGAAACTGAAGTATCACACAAAGAGATTTTAGAGGAAACTGAAGTATCACACACAAGAGATTTTAGAGGAAACTGAAGTATCACACACAAGAGATTTTAGAGTGAAACTGAAGTATCACAGATTTTAGAGTGAAACACAACACAAGAGATTTTAGAGTGAAACTGAAGTATCACACACAAGAGATTTTAGAGTGAAACTGAAGTATCACACACAAGAGATTTTAGAGGAAACTGAAGTATCACACACAAGAGATTTTAGAGTGAAACTGAAGTATCACACACAAGAGATTTTAGAGTGAAAACTGAAGTATCACACACAAGAGATTTTAGAGTGAAACTGAAGTATCACACACAAGAGATTTTAGAGTGAAACTGAAGTATCACACACAAGAGATTTTAGAGGAAACTGAAGTATCACACACAAGAGATTTTAGAGTGAAACTGAAGTATCACACACAAGAGATTTTAGAGTGAAACTGAAGTATCACACACAAGAGATTTTAGAGTGAAACTGAAGTATCACACACAAGAGATTTTAGAGTGAAACTGAAGTATCACACACAAGAGATTTTAGAGTGAAACTGAAGTATCACACACAAGAGATTTTAGAGTGAAACTGAAGTATCACACACAAGAGATTTTAGAGTGAAACTGAAGTATCACACACAAGAGATTTTAGAGGAAACTGAAGTATCACACACAAGAGATTTTAGAGTGAAACTGAAGTATCACACACAAGAGATTTTAGAGTGAAACTGAAGTATCACACACAAGAGATTTTAGAGTGAAACTGAAGTATCACACACAAGAGATTTTAGAGTGAAACTGAAGTATCACACAAAGAGATTTTAGAGTGAAACTGAAGTATCACACACAAGAGATTTTAGAGTGAAACTGAAGTATCACACAAGAGATTTTAGAGGAAACTGAAGTATCACACACAAGAGATTTTAGAGGAAACTGAAGTATCACACACAAGAGATTTTAGAGGAAACTGAAGTATCACACACAAGAGATTTTAGAGTGAAACTGAAGTATCACACACAAGAGATTTTAGAGTGAAACTGAAGTATCACACACAAGAGATTTTAGAGGAAACTGAAGTATCACACACAAGAGATTTTAGAGTGAAACTGAAGTATCACACACAAGAGATTTTAGAGTGAAACTGAAGTATCACACACAAGAGATTTTAGAGTGAAACTGAAGTATCACACACAAGAGATTTTTAGAGTGAAACTGAAGTATCACACACAAGAGATTTTAGAGTGAAACTGAAGTATCACACACAAGAGATTTTAGAGTGAAACTGAAGTATCACACACAAGAGATTTTAGAGTGAAACTGAAGTATCACACAAAGAGATTTTAGAGTGAAACTGAAGTATCACACACAAGAGATTTTAGAGTGAAACTGAAGTATCACACACAAGAGATTTTAGAGTGAAACTGAAAGTATCACACAAAGAGATTTTAGAGTGAAACTGAAGTATCACACACAAGAGATTTTAGAGTGAAACTGAAGTATCACACACAAGAGATTTTAGAGGAAACTGAAAGTATCACACACAAGAGATTTTAGATCATCACACACAAGAGATTTTAGAGTGAAACTGAAGTATCACACACAAGAGATTTTAGAGTGAAACTGAAGTATCACACACATCACACACAGAGATTTTAGAGTGAAACTGAAGTATCACACACAAGAGATTTTAGAGTGAAACTGAAGTATCACACACAAGAGATTTTAGAGTGAAACTGAAGTATCACACACAAGAGATTTTAGAGGAAACTGAAAGTATCACACACAAGAGATTTTAGAGTGAAACTGAAGTATCACACACAAGAGATTTTAGAGTGAAACTGAAGTATCACACACAAGAGATTTTAGAGTGAAACTGAAGTATCACACACAAGAGATTTTAGAGGAAACTGAAGTATCACACACAAGAGATTTTAGAGGAAACTGAAGTATCACACACAAGAGATTTTAGAGTGAAACTGAAGTATCACACACAAGAGATTTTAGAGTGAAACTGAAAGTATCACACACAAGAGATTTTAGAGTGAAACTGAAGTATCACACACAAGAGATTTTAGAGTGAAACTGAAGTATCACACACAAGAGATTTTAGAGTGAAACTGAAGTATCACACACAAGAGATTTTAGAGTGAAACGAAAGTATCACACACAAGAGATTTTAGAGTGAAACTGAAGTATCACACAAGAGATTTTAGAGTGAAACTGAAGTATCACACACAAGAGATTTTAGAGTGAAACTGAAGTATCACACACAAGAGATTTTAGAGTGAAACTGAAGTATCACACACAAGAGATTTTAGAGTGAAACTGAAGTATCACACACAAGAGATTTTAGAGTGAAACTGAAGTATCACACACAAGAGATTTTAGAGGAAACTGAAGAGAGATTTTAGAGTGAAACTGAAGTATCACACACAAGAGATTTTAGAGGAAACGAAAGTATCACACACAAGAGATTTTAGAGTGAAACGAAGTATCACACACAAGAGATTTTAGAGTGAAACTGAAGTATCACACACAAGAGATTTTAGAGTGAAACTGAAGTATCACACACAAGAGATTTTAGAGTGAAACTGAAGTATCAAAGATTTTAGAGTAAACGAAAGTATCACACAAGAGATTTTAGAGGAAAACTGAAGTATCACACACAAGAGATTTTACAAGAGATTTTAGAGTGAAACTGAAGTATCACACACAAGAGATTTTAGAGTGAAACTGAAGTATCACACACAAGAGATTTTAGAGGAAACTTATCACACACAAGAGATTTTAGAGTGAAACTGAAGTATCACACACAAGAGATTTCAGAGTGAAACTGAAGTATCACACACAAGAGATTTTAGAGTGAAACGAAAGTATCACACACAAGAGATTTTAGAGTGAAACTGAAGTATCACACACAAGAGATTTTAGAGTGAAACTGAAGTATCACACACAAGAGATTTTAGAGTGAAACTGAAGTATCACACACAAGAGATTTTAGAGTGAAACGAAAGTATCACGCACAAGAGATTTCAGAGTGAAACTGAAGTATCACACACAAGAGATTTTAGAGTGAAACGAAAGTATCACACACAAGAGATTTTAGAGTGAAACTGAAGTATCACACACAAGAGATTTTAGAGTGAAACTGAAGTATCACACACAAGAGATTTTAGAGGAAACGAAGTATCACACACAAGAGATTTTAGAGTGAAACTGAAGTATCACACACAAGAGATTTTAGAGTGAAACTGAAGTATCACACACAAGAGATTTTAGAGTGAAACACAAGAGATTTCAGAGTCAAGTACACACAAGAGATTTTAGAGTGAAACTGAAGTATCACACACAAGAGATTTTAGAGTGAAAAACTGAAGTATCACACACAAGAGATTTTAGAGGAAACTGAAATCACACACAAGAGATTTTAGAGGAAACTAAGTATCACACACAAGAGATTTTAGAGTGAAACTGAAGTATCACACACAAGAGATTTTAGAGTGAAACTGAAGTATCACACACAAGAGATTTTAGAGGAAACGAAAGTATCACACACAAGAGATTTTAGAGGAAACTGAAGTATCACACACAAGAGATTTCAGAGGAAACTGAAGTATCACACACAAGAGATTTTAGAGTGAAACGAAAGTATCACACACAAGAGATTTTAGAGTGAAACTGAAGTATCACACACAAGAGATTTTAGAGTGAAACTGAAGTATCACACACAAGAGATTTTAGAGTGAAACTGAAGTATCACACACAAGAGATTTTAGAGTGAAACTGAAGTATCACACACAAGAGATTTTAGAGTGAAACTGAAGTATCACACACAAGAGATTTTAGAGTGAAACTGAAGTATCACACACAAGAGATTTTAGAGTGAAACGAAAGTATCACACACAAGAGATTTTAGAGTGAAACTGAAGTATCACACACAAGAGATTTTAGAGTGAAACGAAAGTATCACACACAAGAGATTTCAGAGTGAAACTGAAGTATCACACACAAGAGATTTTAGAGTGAAACTGAAGTATCACACACAAGAGATTTTAGAGTGAAACGAAAGTATCACACACAAGAGATTTTAGAGTGAAACTGAAGTATCACACACAAGAGATTTTAGAGTGAAACGAAAGTATCACACACAAGAGATTTTAGAGTGAAACTGAAGTATCAGACACAAGAGATTTTAGAGTGAAACTGAAGTATCACACACAAGAGATTTTAGAGTGAAACGAAAGTATCACACACAAGAGATTTTAGAGTGAAACTGAAGTATCACACACAAGAGATTTTAGAGTGAAACGAAAGTATCACGCACAAGAGATTTTAGAGTGAAACTGAAGTATCACACACAAGAGATTTTAGAGGAAACTGAAGTATCACACACAAGAGATTTTAGAGGAAACGAAAGTATCACACACAAGAGATTTTAGAGGAAACTGAAGTATCACACAAGAGATTTTAAGAGATTTTAGAGGAAACTGAAGTATCACACACAAGAGATTTTAGAGTGAAACGAAAGTATCACACACAAGAGATTTTAGAGGAAACTGAAGTATCACACACAAGAGATTTTAGAGTGAAACGAAAGTATCACACACAAGAGATTTCAGAGTGAAACTGAAGTATCACACACAAGAGATTTTAGAGTGAAACTGAAGTATCACACACAAGAGATTTTAGAGTGAAACGAAAGTATCACACACAAGAGATTTTAGAGTGAAACTGAAGTATCACACACAAGAGATTTTAGAGTGAAACGAAAGTATCACACACAAGAGATTTTAGAGTGAAACTGAAGTATCACACACAAGAGATTTTAGAGTGAAACTGAAGTATCACACACAAGAGATTTTAGAGTGAAACTGAAGTATCACACACAAGAGATTTTAGAGTAAACGAAAGTATCACACACAAGAGATTTTAGAGTGAAACTGAAGTATCACACACAAGAGATTTTAGAGTGAAACTGAAGTATCACACACAAGAGATTTTAGAGTGAAACTGAAGTATCACACACAAGAGATTTTAGAGTGAAACGAAAGTATCACACACAAGAGATTTTAGAGTGAAACTGAAGTATCACACACAAGAGATTTTAGAGTGAAACGAAAGTATCACACACAAGAGATTTCAGAGTGAAACTGAAGTATCACACACAAGAGATTTTAGAGTGAAACTGAAGTATCACACACAAGAGATTTCAGAGTGAAACGAAAGTATCACACACAAGAGATTTTAGAGTGAAACGAAAGTATCACACACAAGAGATTTCAGAGTGAAACTGAAGTATCACACACAAGAGATTTTAGAGTGAAACGAAAGTATCACACACAAGAGATTTTAGAGTGAAACTGAAGTATCACACACAAGAGATTTCAGAGTGAAAAAGTATCACGCACAAAGATTTCACAAGTATCACAAGAGATTTTAGAGTGAAACGAAAGTATCACACACAAGAGATTTTAGAGGAAACTGAAGTATCACACACAAGAGATTTTAGAGTGAAACTGAAGTATCACACACAAGAGATTTTAGAGTGAAACTGAAGTATCACACACAAGAGATTTTAGAGTGAAACGAAAAGTATCACACACAAGAGATTTTAGAGTGAAACTGAAGTATCACACACAAGAGATTTTAGAGTGAAACGAAAGTATCACACACAAGAGATTTTTAGAGGAAACTGAAGTATCACACAAGAGATTTTAGAAAAGTATCACACACAAGAGATTTTAGAGTGAAACTGAAGTATCACACACAAGAGATTTTAGAGGAAACTGAAGTATCACACACAAGAGATTTTAGAGTTTTAGAAACTGAAGTATCACACACAAGAGATTTCAGAGTGAAACTGAAGTATCACACACAAGAGATTTTAGAGTGAAACTGAAGTATCACACACAAGAGATTTTAGAGTGAAACTGAAGTATCACACACAAGAGATTTTAGAGGAAACTGAAGTATCACACACAAGAGATTTTAGAGTGAAACTGAAGTATCACACACAAGAGATTTTAGAGTGAAACTGAAGTATCACACACAAGAGATTTTAGAGTGAAACTGAAGTATCACACACAAGAGATTTTAGAGTGAAACGAAAGTATCACGAAAGAGATTTCAAGTATCACACACAAGAGATTTTAGAGGAAACTGAAAGTATCACACACAAGAGATTTTAGAGTGAAACGAAAGTATCACACACAAGAGATTTTAGAGTGAAACGAAAGTATCACACACAAGAGATTTTAGAGTGAAACTGAAGTATCACACACAAGAGATTTTAGAGTGAAACTGAAGTATCACACACAAGAGATTTTAGAGTGAAACTGAAGTATCACACACAAGAGATTTTAGAGTGAAACGAAAGTATCACACACAAGAGATTTTAGAGTGAAACTGAAGTATCACACACAAGAGATTTTAGAGTGAAACTGAAGTATCACACACAAGAGATTTTAGAGTGAAACTGAAGTATCACACACAAGAGATTTTAGAGTGAAACTGAAGTATCACACACAAGAGATTTTAGAGTGAAACTGAAGTATCACACACAAGAGATTTTAGAGTAAACAAGTATCACACACAAGAGATTTCAGAGTGAAACTGAAGTATCACACACAAGAGATTTTAGAGTGAAACGAAAGTATCACACACAAGAGATTTTAGAGTGAAACTGAAGTATCAGACACAAGAGATTTTAGAGTGAAACTGAAGTATCACACACAAGAGATTTTAGAGTGAAACTGAAGTATCAGACACAAGAGATTTTAGAGTGAAACTGAAGTATCACACACAAGAGATTTCAGAGTGAAACTGAAGTATCAGACACAAGAGATTTTAGAGTGAAACGAAAGTATCACACACAAGAGATTTTAGAGTGAAACGAAAGTATCACACACAAGAGATTTTAGAGTGAAACTGAAGTATCACACACAAGAGATTTTAGAGTGAAACTGAAGTATCACACACAAGAGATTTTAGAGTGAAACTGAAGTATCACACACAAGAGATTTTAGAGTGAAACGAAAGTATCACACACAAGAGATTTTAGAGTGAAACTGAAGTATCACACACAAGAGATTTTAGAGTGAAACGAAAGTATCACACACAAGAGATTTTTAGAGTGAAACTTTTAGAAGTATCACACAAAGAGATTTTAGAGTGAAACGAAAGTATCACACACAAGAGATTTTAGAGTGAAACTGAAGTATCACACACAAGAGATTTTAGAGTGAAACGAAAGTATCACACACAAGAGATTTTAGAGTGAAACTGAAGTATCACACACAAGAGATTTTAGAGTGAAACGAAAGTATCACACACAAGAGATTTCAGAGTGAAACTGAAGTATCACACACAAGAGATTTTAGAGTGAAACGAAAGTATCACACACAAGAGATTTTAGAGTGAAACTGAAGTATCACACACAAGAGATTTTAGAGTGAAACTGAAGTATCAGACACAAGAGATTTTAGAGAAACTGAAACACACAAGAGATTTTAGAGTGAAACTGAAGTATCACACACAAGAGATTTTAGAGTGAAACTGAAGTATCACACACAAGAGATTTTAGAGTGAAACGAAAGTATCACGCACAAGAGATTTCAGAGTGAAACTGAAGTATCAGACACAAGAGATTTTAGAGTGAAACTGAAGTATCACACACAAGAGATTTTAGAGTGAAACGAAAGTATCACACACAAGAGATTTTAGAGTGAAACTGAAGTATCACACACAAGAGATTTTAGAGTGAAACGAAAGTATCACGCACAAGAGATTTTAGAGTGAAACGAAAGTATCACGCACAAGAGATTTTAGAGTGAAACTGAAGTATCACACACAAGCGATTTTAGAGTGAAACTGAAGTATCACACACAAGAGATTTTAGAGTGAAACTGAAGTATCACACACAAGAGATTTTAGAGTGAAACGAAAGTATCACACACAAGAGAGATTTCAGAGGAAACTGAAGTATCAGACACAAGAGATTTTAGAGGAAACGAAAGTATCAGACACAAGAGATTTTAGAGTGAAACTGAAGTATCACACACAAGCGATTTTAGAGTGAAACTGAAGTATCACACACAAGAGATTTTAGAGTGAAACTGAAGTATCAGACACAAGAGATTTTAGAGTGAAACGAAAGTATCACACACAAGAGATTTCAGAGTGAAACTGAAGTATCACACACAAGAGATTTTAGAGTGAAACGAAAGTATCAGACACAAGAGATTTTAGAGTGAAACGAAAGTATCACACACAAGAGATTTTAGAGTGAAACTGAAGTATCACACACAAGAGATTTTAGAGTGAAACTGAAGTATCACACACAAGAGATTTTAGAGTGAAACTGAAGTATCACACACAAGAGATTTTAGAGTGAAACGAAAGTATCACACACAAGAGATTTTAGAGTGAAACTGAAGTATCAGACACAAGAGATTTTAGGGAGAAGAAAGAATCAACCAATTGTAGGGAGAAGTAAGTATCACCCGCAAGCGATTGTACGGAGAAGCAAAAAATAACTCATAAACGATTTTAAGTAGAAGAAATTATGATCCACGAGTGATTTTAGGGAGAATATGAAAACATCAACAAGGGGCGATTTTAGGGAATACGAAGAAAGCAACAATTACATGCGATTTTAGGGAGAAAATTAAGCATCACTCACAAGCATTCTTAGGAAATAGAAGAATTTATCACCCAAAAACGATGTTAGGGAGAAGAAAGTAAAACCACAAGCTTTTTAGGGAGTAGGAGAAAGCATAACTCGCAAGATTATTTAAGGGAGAAGGATATTAATCTCCCACAGGCAGCACCAAAATATCACCCACGAGCGATTGTAGGTAGAAGAAGAAATCATCCCCCACAATCGATTTTAGGGAGAAGAAGAAAGCGTCACGCCCTGTGCGATTTCATGAAGAGGATGAAAGCATCACCTAGTAGCGATTTTAGGGAGAACATTAAAAGCGATAGTAGGCAGAAGAAGAAAGATTAGCCACAATCAATTTTAGGGAGAAAAAGGAAAAACTCACAAGCGTATTGAAGGTGAAGAAAGCAAGACCCATCACCGATTTTACTGAGAAATCATCAATTGATTTTAGGACGAAGAAGGGTAATTATAGGGTCAAAATGAGAACAGCACCCACATTTGATTTTAAAGGGAAGAAAGCACAACCTACAAGCGATTTTAGGAACATGGAGAAATTTTAAAAACACAAAGTATTATAGGGTGAAGAAGAAATTATCACCCACAAGCGATTTTGGAGGGAAGTCATCACACGCATGCGATTTTATGGAGAAAACATCACCCACAAGCTATTTTGGAAAAAGAAGACATCAACAACAACCGATTTTAATGAAAAATAGAAATCACTACTATATCAATGCTGAAGAATGCGGTTGTGGAGATCCAGTTCAGTCTGTTAAAATGGTTAATATTTCTGTCCTGAAATAACCGTTTTATTGAAGCATTGTTCAAAAGAATATTGATCACATATGTGTGAACATTATTTCTAGTGAATTTAAAAACGATTTCTTTACTTACTAACACATTAAGAACTTATGGATAATTGTAAACAATAATTCTTCAGATTATTATAAATGATTTGATAATGTATCAGTTCTGCAAGATATTAAACGAAGCTTTACAAGACAGTTATCGTTCTTTTAATCTAATTGAATCAACCTAACTTCCGTAAATATTACGAGGCCGAAAATTAATTCTTCAAATCAATTATAAATAACTGGTAGCGATATATTTTCTAAAAGAAAAAAGACTCCCCTGTTAAAAAGATACACAATAAACTGTTGCGCAAATATTTTATTTGCTTAATTGAAATATACCCCTTCTAGAATCGGCCACAATGGTGGTCTGTCATGTTTAATATCGATTTATGCAATCTATAAAATCGTGATTTCCGCTAGTAATCTTTTATCAATAATATTCAATGCCTGCCTCACTTATACCACTCACATTTAAAGTTAAATAAATGTGTGAAATCAATAACAGCTTTGTTATTTAAAAGTTGTTTTTAATGACTGATTAATAAAACATAGTTTCAAATTTGTTACTAACAACGGTGTGTAAAAGAATCACAACAGCAATGGTAGTAGTAATTCTGCATTTCTTCATTTTCGTAGAATAGAAATATATATCTGGCCCCGGGCCAGATATATATTTGTATTTTACGAAAATATAAATTTTATAACACTACGTAAGCTATGTTAGCTCTGCCCGTGGAAGTACTCCATTATCTAATGAGACCTTTTATTTCTACTTAAAATACACATATCCATAAATAAATAAAACATAAATGGCAAAAGCTGGGGTTGTTATTCTCTAGATATATATATAGTCATATGGCGCTACGGTTGCCATGTGACACATTAATATAAAAGCAGCCGTAAAATAAAACCTCTCTTATTTCCCATATGAAGGACACCCTTGATCAAATTAATTGAAACAAATCGAATAATTCCGTATTAGTTACATTTTTCGTATTTTTCCATTGAAACATGACCAATTTCATGAGTTAGTACTTAGTATGTCCATTCCACGAAGTTGTTGCTTGCAGATTGACCACAGATTCACGATTGGACTTAATTCAAGAGAGTTTCCGGGCCAGGCTGTAGTAATTTGATTTGCTAACTGTTACTGTGTTATCGAGCAGCATTACAATTTTAGAAAGCTTTCTTGGAGTAACGTAGATGGCAGAAAATGGCCGTAGGACAACTAATAGACAGTCGAGACAATAGTGTCTGGGCGTGATAAAAATCTGATGCAATTATGGTTGACGCAGTATTTTTCAAAGCCAAACAAATTTCATTATACACCCCGAAAATAGATTCATATTACTGCACACCACTGTAAATGACCTAATCTGAGGAAAATATAGAAATCGTTTACACCCTGTCACTCGAGTTGTTCCAAAACTGACCCTATGGTGAAAGAAGGAAAGTAAAGCGGTTGTTTCAATTAATTTGCACAAGGGTGTATATCTGGCGTCTGGCCACTCAGCTGCTTTTATAACATTGGGCGATCTATCTCTGCCCGTGGAAGTTCCCCATTATCTAATGAGAGCTTCCATTTCTACTTAACAGGATGGATTGATATGGTCAGGTGAAGGTCTGTGTGGAAAGAGGCCGAGATACTCGGTTGTTTCGACCTGGACATTGACTTGGTGTTTGTGTCGTCCGATATTTGTGGCCTCTATTATTATTTTGTATTGGGACTACTGAATCTGCGGTCTTGTCAAATACCATTTCTTTTGGTTTGTTACACGCAGTATTTAATTTATAGTGTACGTTTGGTGATAAGGGATTATAACCCGTATCGACTACCATAGAGAATTCACCGAGTCTCAGCGTCC
>CAHIKZ030000161.1:2052500-2112500 GCA_903632075.3 Acanthosepion pharaonis | reverse complement strand
ATCGTACTAGATATCGTTAGAATGGACATTCTGTTTGAGCATGTGTACAGGGCGTTTCCCTTTTTACCTTTCAACGATTTGAGCCGGGATTTGGGGGCGCGAAATACCTTCCTCAGACTGCCTATGTGTCTCATTATCTTACCTGGTAAATATTTGAGATATAAACATGATTTGCATTACAGCATCTATCTATCTATCTATCTATCTATCTATCTATCTATCTATCTATCTATCTATCTATGTCTGTTGATAATCTATCTACCTATCCAACTCAGTCTGTTCATAGTCTATCTACCTATCCAGCTTAATCTGTTCATAGTCTGTCTACCTATCCGAGTCTGTTCCTAATCTATCTATCTATCTATCTATCTATCTATCTTTCTATCTATCTATCTATCTATCTATCTATCTATCTATCTATCTCAGTCTGTTCATAATCTATCTATCTCGATCTGTTCATATCTATCTATGAATGTGTATTTGTGTTCCTGCATCAGTGTTAAAGACGATAGCAGTGCTCTTAACTATTTAATTGAACCGTATGAACGAGATTGTTTTGGTGTTAACATTAAGCAGACGTTGCATTGACAGCAGAATAAGATTTCATGGCACCGTATGTCTTCTAATCATTAAGGGAAAAACAATATAAAAAAAATCAACTAATGAAAAAACTCTAGGCTGTTCGTATTTCCTGGAATACAAATCACTTTATTCGGAAATGGAAGATTGCTGTGCTGGTGATTAGAAACGAAATGATTCAGGATGTCATAAAATTGATAAGTTGGACAAAAGTGGGAAAAAGAGAAGAAGAAATATAGGTCAGTGGAAGGAAAGAGAAATGAAAAATGGAGAAAGCGAAAAAATAAAACTGAAAGCGATGTGAAAAAATGGAAAGGAAGATAGTTGTGGGAATATAGAGAACAGTGCGGAGAGAGAGAAGTGGACGATGATTGGTAAAAAATGATGAGCAAAAAAAAGAATGAAGGAAAGAAAATGATGAAGAAAAAGAAAAAAAAAGGAAAGAAAGAAAATGAGCAAAAATAAAAAAAAGAAGGAAGGAAAAAAATGATGACAAAAAGAAAAAAAGGAATTAAGTAAAGGAAATGATGAACAAAAACAAGGAAGGAAAGAAAATGAGCAAAAAAAAAAAAAAGGAAGAAAAAATGATGACAAAAAAGAAAAAGGAATTAAGTAAAGGAAATGATGAACAAAAAACAAGGAAGGAAAGAAAATGAACAAAAATAAAAAAAAGAAGGAAGGAAAAAAATGATGACAAAAAGAAAAAAGGAATTAAGTAAAGGAAATGATGAACAAAAACAAGGAAGGAAAAGAAATGAGCAAAATAAAAAAAAGAAGGAAGGAAAAAATGATGACAAAAAAAAAAAAAGGAATTAAGTAAAGGAAATGATGAACAAAAACAAGGAAGGAAAGAAAATGAACAAAAATAAAAAAAAGAAGGAAGGAAAAAAATGATGACAAAAAGAAAAAAAGGAATTAAGTAAAGGAAATGATGAACAAAAACAAGGAAGGAAAGAAAATGAGCAAAAATAAAAAAAAGAAGGAAGGAAAAAAATGATGACAAAAAGAAAAAAAGGAATTAAGTAAAGGAAATGATGAACAAAAACAAGGAAGGAAAGAAAATGAACAAAAATAAAAAAAAAGAAGGAAGGAAAAAAATGATGACAAAAGAAAAAAAAGGAATTAAGTAAAGGAAATGATGAACAAAAACAAGGAAGGAAAAAAATGAACAAAAAAAAAAAAAGAAGGAAAAAAAATGATGAAAAAAAAAAAAAAAGGAATTAAGTAAAGGAAATGATGAACAAAAACAAGGAAGGAAAAGAAAATGAACAAAAAAAAAAAAAGAAGAAGGAAAAAAAATGATGACAAAAAAAAAAAGGAATTAAAAAGGAAATGATGAACAAAAACAAGGAAGGAAAGAAAATGAGCAAAAATACAAAAAAGAAGGAAGGAAAAAAATGATGACAAAAAGAAAAAAGTAATTAAGTAAAGGAAATGATGAACAAAAACAAGGAAGGAAAGAAAATGATGAACAAAAAGAAGAAAAGAAGGAAGGAAAGAAAATGATGAACAAAAAGAAAAAAGAAATTAAGTAAAGGAAATGATGAACAAAAAACAAGGAAGGAAAAAAAAAATGAGAAAAAAAAAAAAAGAAGGAAGGAAAAATGATGACAAAAAGAAAAAGGAATTAAGTATTGATGAACAAAAACAAGGAAGGAAAAAGAAAATGAAAAAATAAAAAAAAGAAGGAAGATGATGACAAAAAGAAAAAAAAAGGAAGGGAAAGAAAAAAAACAAGGAAGGAAAGAAAATGAGCAAAAATACAAAAAAGAAGGAAGAAAAAAATGATGACAAAAAAAAAAGAATTAAGATGAACAAAAAACAAGGAAGAAAAAATGATGAACAAAAAGAAGAAAAAAGGAAGGAAAGAAAATGATGAACAAAAAGAAAAAAGAAGGAATAAAAGAAAGAAAGAAAGAGAAAAGAAAGAATGAAACATACATAGATACATACATACATACATACATACATACATACATACATACAGAGAAAGAAAATAGGAAAATTCCGAAAATGAGGCACTGACAGAAATATTTTGAAGAAAAGAAAGAAAGCAGGATTATTGAGAGAGGAGAAAGAAAACAAAACAAGAAAATAGAAATGTATATCGGAATGTATATAGGATGTATATATATATGTATAAGTAGATATTTTTATAGTTTTTAATATGGTGAAAACAATAAAAATGTCATTTATATTTATAAGCAAATAAATAAACAAACTTATTTGGAAGACATTAAAAAATATGAAAACATTCTTAAGTATGGAAAAAGTATTACGCACTTAAGATTTAAAATATAATATTTTTTATCTAGAAAAAGAGAAGGTTTTTGACGAAAAAATATGCTGCTGAAATCTAATAGTGAATTGGAATAGATAAATATACCTTCTTAAATCTAAGCAAAATATTAAGAAACAGGGATATACATTATTTACATTAGCCGGACTATTGTCCTCATCGTTGTCGCCATATTTATTACAACGTTTCGGCCGTTGAACACTCCGGCTTTCTTCAGGAGGTTGGAATGTCGAACTGAACCCAACCTCCTAAAGAAGGCCGGAGCGTACAACGGCCGAAACGTTGTGATAGATATGTCAACAAAGATGAGGACAATAGTCCGAATAATGTAAATAATGTACATCATAACTCATCTCAAAAATATAGACAGATAACAAACAGGAATATATCCTTAGGAACAAGGAAGACTGTTGAATTGCTTCTTAATATCAATGACAACATGTATAGCAGTGAAGTCTAAACAGTTTCGCCCCCTAACAATTTTCCCATAATAAAATGGAGAATATAGGCCGTAGAGATATTGGTTTAAATAAGGATGTAAATAAACTGTAAATAATATTCGTGCAATAAATTATAATGCAATTTTATACATTGAGAATATTATGCTACATTGAAGACGAGCAGAGAAAAACATCGACTAACTTAACAATATTTAGTAAAGTGATGAAGTTACAAAGACCGGTATGTATAGTAAGGGAACCGCCATTGCTAAAAATTTCAGAAGTTGTGGAGAGTCATGTACTTTCATTATTTTGACATATTTGTTTCTTTTATAAATCTCAACACTGATTACTTTACAAAATTACTTGAGAAATATGTTCCGGAAGAAAAGATTCCGTGTGGTCTAGATACAAAACAACTTTATTCTTTAATTACAAATGATTTACAAATGAATTGTTTAATATATAGATAATTAATTAATTATTTAATATATAGATATAATGGCTCATGTAGTATATGCGAAAAACGACACCTTATATACTTTATATGAATTGCAAGCCTACGAAATTGGAATTTTCCTTCATGTTTATTCGGTAATTTTTGAATTAATTTCTGAAAGACTCAAGAAACGCAACATAACTGGGATAATTAATAATTTAATCAATTTGTACAAATATAGACTCTTGAAGTAAAGAACAACGTGATTCTTCTCCTAAGTGCATCCTATACGGTATGGCGCCACATCACCGATGTTATGCCAAGTTGAGCTTGGTCGGTACATAGACGGGTAACCGCTTGGGAAAACCAGGTGCTATAAGCTAGTACGTGCAATTAACGTAATGGATAATGGCTTGGAATTATTAATCGAAGAGTCGAGTTCCAATTCCCATTCGATTCGTAATTATCACTTCCGTGTAAATACCGTTAGGTAATGTATGAATCCACGTTTTGTCCCCCAGCTAGGAGTTAATTAATAAGACTTGTATCAATAAATCATTATAATCTCCTAAAAATTGTTAAATAAAAATATTTTCTGGCTTGAAATAACCTGAAATGGGTTGATCAGCCGTAAAATCACAAATCAATCAATCAGTCAATCTGGCAGTTGTTTTCTTTAAACTTCTGTATTCAACATTTGTAATTTCCATTCCTTTCTGTCAATAGATAAAAATGTCTCGTCACTTATATAATTTACAAACAAGTTTCTTAACCCGCAAGATTATTTCATTTTAATATAAATGGTATCTTTAAAGTGTACAGTTGATTGAGTTTACATCCCTGAAACATTGAAATTAATTTCAACCAGCCTAGTTACCGAGAAATCCTTACAAAATGAGAAATTTTCGTCCGCAAAGTGAGGTTAAGTATGGTTAAAAGAGAAAAGAAGTTCGAATTCTGTCGGAAGGTGCACTTTTTTTTTCGTTTCTAATGACTTCCCGATTAATTAACCTTAGTTGTTTTTTTTTTACATTCACTGTTTCAAAGAACGGAGATATCAGTGCAAACAAGTGCAACCACTAAAAATAATGTCCATCGAAATAGGAGTTAATGTGGGATTTAAAAATCCATTTATAAATCATTTCATTTACGTTTCGCGTACGAAAATAAATACAGCACATTCATATAGTGAAAAGGGTACGTACTCTTACTACATCTCCCCATTTGAGACTTTTTTCCTACAGATTTTTTTGTACTTTTTTGCTTTTGGGATGAAGAACGAACATTTCTCTTCCTTGTACTGGAGCGTGACATTTTCGAAGCTATCTGGGGCATAGGAACATCAAAAACATCACATAGATGGACTACTCCTGTCGGATGCTCTGTTCGAACGAATAGATTTTTCATATTTGATTTATATGCACCCATGTAAACCCATTTATCATTTAGAATAACTTTCCGATACGTCACTCCAAGACCCCATCTTCCCAGCATTCCTTTCCATTTTTGTAAGTTCCAAAGAATATTTTTTCGCCGCGTGTGAAGTATTTCTAGGTATCGAATCTTTTTTTTTGTCTTGAGCATTTTTTTAAGTTTTTATTCGTCAGCAGTTTGTCAAACACAGATCTAATTTTCCTTGCAAACATTAGTTCCGCTGGAGCTATACTTGATACAGTGTTAGGATTAGGTGTCACCCGATATGCACGTAAAATCTGCTGTAATAACATATTCGTCATTTCACCTTCATTATTTATTTAATACCTTGTTGAATGTATAGACGAAGCGTACTGCTTGCCCATTCGATCTTTGATGTTGTGGTGTGAAATTTTGATATATTGTGGCGAAAAGTTTTACAAAAAAAAATCAAAACTCTTTAACAGTGAATTCGAGGTGCTGTCAGGAAAAATTGTATCTGGGTTACTAAATCTAGCAAATAATTCATGCAAGATG
This sequence comes from Acanthosepion pharaonis, assembly GCA_903632075.3. Lineage (NCBI taxonomy): Eukaryota > Metazoa > Mollusca > Cephalopoda > Sepiida > Sepiidae > Acanthosepion > Acanthosepion pharaonis. Next base: position 2,106,793 of record CAHIKZ030000161.1, on the reverse strand, counting down.
ATTATTTACATTATTTACTTTATTGGGACTATTGTCCTCATCGTTGTCGCCATATTTATTACAACGTTTCGGCCGTTGTACGCTCTGGCTTTCTTCAGGAGGCAGGAATGTCGAACTGAACCCTTTATTTCGCTCACTGGGGTAGACTGTTCTAGTTCCACGTGCCATGGTTAATGGATGTCAGTTATCAGGAAACGGTATCGTGTAGATATTTTGCGATGTCTTTGAAATTTTGCTTCCAGTGCATAATGGATATTTCATTATATTAACAACTTCATGAGTTCTTTTAGCAAATTTGGTCCGAGATATTCTTCGACTTTATCAAGTTTATGTTGTGACGGATCTTTTAAAATTTCCTTAAATATTTAATTATTCTTTAGGGTTTCATATCTATGTATATTTCTGATATGAGGTATTATGTACACTATTTACATTATTCGGACTATTGTCGTCATCTTTGTCGCCATATTTATTACAACGTTTCTGCCGTTGTACGTTCCGGCCTTCTTCATGTGGTTAGAATGTCGAAGTGAACCCTTTATTTCGCTCACTGGGATAGACTGTTCCAGTTACACGTGCCATGTCTAATGGATGTCAGTTATCAGTTATCTCCTGTTAATTTTCCTCTGAAATTTCTCCCCTGCCTTAGCCGGGTATTGAACTCACATTCTTTGGGTCCTTTCCCTGGATCTAACTAACGCCTTTATCCACTCTGACATGTGTCCTCAAAGACATGGAACCTGAAGAACGCCGAAACGTTGTAATAAATTTGGCGAAAAAGCTGAGGACATTAGTCGGAATAATGTAGATAATGTACATAATACCTCATCTCAGAAATAAAGAAAGATGATTATTGTACAAGTTTAACTCTTGCATTTTAAAAGTTCTGGCAATTTGGAAAAACTGATGACAACAAATGGGTAGTAGACACTATTTACCGGTCCTGGGAAATCGATATGTAATCTAGATCACGATGTGCTAGTCTTTAGCTAAGGGTGGAGTTTAACTGGAAGGGATTTTACTTTCAAGGTACAATCTCTGATCGCTTTTACCAATAATTCTAAGTCTAGTCCATATTCGGCTAGTAGACATAGCTGCGCATGAATGATTTAATTCTAGAGATAACTGGAAGAGCTGTATGAAATTCTTCCAACATCTTTTTCTGAAGAGGTGCAGACATTATCACTCTTTCACCATACAATAAGACCTCATTTAGATGAAAATATTGTCACCGTCAGTTTTTAAACTTAATTTTTCTCCTTCAATTTCCACTTTACTTGTTTTTTTTTTTCTCCAATTAAAGTATCCACCTGAGCTTTTATTTTAGTTCCATCCAGTGTCACTGGTAGATCTCGTACGGTATTGCAGATAACGTTCCTAATTTCATTTTCAACTCTTAGCGCTGCTGTTACTATGACTTCTAAAGTTTCACATAATTTAATCACGAGTCTAGACGTAAATTGATATGTCCCGGAATGGGATATATTTGTTCGAATTAGCTAAGTGGTTTTCGCTACTGTAACCGGGTAGGACAATCTAGCAGGTAGCCGTAATGGACTGGTCCTCGTCGTAGTGGTAGGCAATAGCCGTAGCCAATAGACGTAGACCCTGTACCTCCACATCAGTCTGTATTTATGGCTGACACCAGTCAATCATATTACTGTGAGGGGGAACCCAGTTGTATGAATATTCATTACATCATAAACCATTTGCGTGACTCAGTATTTTTGATGTCAGGAATTTCTTTTTAAAATTGTAAAACCAAAATCAAAAAAAAAAAAATCCCCTATCGATGTAGCCGGTTAGCTGTATGTGTCGGGATAGCCGTTTGTCGGAGCGCAGAATAGATAACAATGGACGGTGGTCGGGTCTGTAGGCTGAACCTTCTACAGTGAATGAATTTGTGACTTTTTCCACAGCAAAAAATTATTCCCAACACCTCTTTCAAACAAAACAAACCAACCTTATTTACCATTCTTAGGTCAGTCAACACAATACCTCGAAACTTTATGAAGCCCGAACTAGTACTTATATATGTACAAATATGGCACAAGGCCAAGAATTGAGAGTGTCCAAGCCTTGTCTTCATATGTCTTAAACTAGCGAGCCACAATGACTGACCCAAACAAGTCCTTATAAACCTTGCACGAAAATAACACATTCTTATTTACCATTATTACTAGTCACCACAATACCTCAGAGACTCTAAGAAGCCTTTAGCAGTCCCGATATACACAGATATTATTTGTGGGAGAGGGGAATATAATGACAGTTTTAAAAAATCTAAAAATCACAATTAATATTTATAATGGAAAGCAAGATTTATTTACAACAAAACAAAATAGTATTAGTAATAGCCCCACCCGCAATCACTAAATGTGGCAGAGACGTCAGTTAACCGGACGAAATTAATGCGGAAATTAAATAATCAGGAAAATAGTCAATCGTCCATCTACTCACAGTAACAGACACCCATTTAAACACAACAAATACGAAACATCACACCCGAAAAGCGAATGGCTTCCCGCACTCACCAAAGAACTGACATCTTTGGTCACCTAAGGGAAAGGGAGGGAAATTAAACAAAGAAAAAAAATAAGAAGGGAACAATGCGCATACATGCCCTCGCTAAGTTAACTTGGCTAAGAAAAACTAAAGAAAAACCACAAGCCTATACTTCACTAATCCTTAATGCTTATCCGGCATGAAAATGCCACTCTAATTCACTCGGCACAACCGCGCAAGTCTCACCTACCTTTCGCCAAATTCCGCTGGATAAGCTTGTTTCCTTTCCTTCTCAATCTTGAATTTGACTAATGCTTAAAGAACAGAAGCATTTGGGAAGATTTAGACTTCCCGTACCCTTTGAATTCCTTCAGTCGTATCGTCCATATGACGACTCGAATAACTCCTAGTAAGCAAAAGAACACATAGTGTCCAACCTTAATCAACGGTGGTACGACATTGCTGCAAGCGTATATGTCCTCGAGGACAAAGAACTTTCCGTGCAGCACACGAACCCTAATGCCCTCAACAAATTTGCACAAAGAACCTATAACTCTGCAATGAACGAAGCCGTAACCAATGATCTCTACCGCCTAATTGCAGCGAACGCAGTTTGGGGATCTTCCCAAATCCGCCGAACAAAATTTTTTGCCGAACCACAGGTCCCCTCGAATAACCAGACAAGTGAGTGATTCCTCAGTATAAGTGAGAACATTTCAACCTGGATTCCCAAGATCATATGGAGCGAGCCTCCTGCTTCGTCAGACTGATATCACTTATCAAAACATCCTGAACGCTCTCCTTCACGACAACCTGATATAATGTCTTACGGGAAAATGCCTGGACGTCGAAGAGTCCATCCGTTGGCCTTAACTTGAGAGCAAGCCGACATACGCGATAGAAGCATCACTCACCTTGTGTCACAAGCGCGCACTTCTTTCCATGATTCGCCATTCTTATCCGATTGCGAACACATTTACCACTTAAGAGATTCGAAGCGTATGTCGAAGACTCTTAACGCGAGTCACACCCAGACAGCCTCCAGACAGGTGGAGGTAAGAGATCTTGCGACATACTTTTGAAGTCTTGCAACCCCCACCCCCAAAAAAAGGAGAACAAGAAACTTACGAATTTCAATAGAGTGGCAGATGGGAGTGAAAGTACGGAGAGTCGGTAAAGGAGAATCGGATAGAGGTGCGAGGCACAAGGAATGATTCCTCCGAGACCACAGACGAACTCGGAAATCGGCCTTCTTCCGCACCTCCGACTAATTCATTTCCAAAAGGAGATCGTGACCGAACCAGAAGCCGAGTATCTTGACTGGCTCGTCCATCCAGAGTAAATATCCAAGAAGAGAAACTCGAACTCACCTGCAAGCCAACAGAAAGTTGATACTGGGCCCTTTCACCGTTTTGTACCCGCTGATTTCTTTGCGGACTTCGTTATTTTCGGTTTTGCTCGACACAAGAACAGAAATCTTGTCAGCATAGGCGGAGTACCTGACTGGTACCCCGAGAGATCGAATTCTTCAACATGTTTTATTATGAAGACAATAAGTTGTTTCAATTGAAAAATAAATTAATAAAGCTTGGTAAAAAAGGAATTTACCGCGAAGGCAAGAAAATAATAAAGAAATAATACAAAATCCGAATAAGATGCAATCAAGAATCTGGCTCGACCAGGAAATCAAAGTTGAGATTAAATTTGGTGAATTAATACCGAATGGTTAAAAGAAATAATGTAACCAATACAAACTCTAAAAAAAAAAAAAAAAAACTTAAAAAGAAAAAAAAAAAAAAGAAAAATGAGGTTGAATTAAAAGACGCACTTTGGGCTTCTGGGAAGTTTTGTGGGACTTCAACACTTTTGTCCTTTAACTGTTTGACGGATAATAGGTTTTCAGTTCTTTGATGCGATTTACATAATTTCGGTCTATTTCTGGGCCGAGGAAATATGGCAGACATCCTCCCCTAAACCTAATTGAAATTTGTTGGGCTTTATTTTTTCTTGTATTCTCTTTAACCTCTACTGCAGGGTTTCACTATCTTTTGGAATGTGGGGCAATTTATGGAGGATTCCTGGGGGGAGAACTGGAAGTATGACAAGGAGTGAAAAAGGAGATTTGTCTGATTGGGCTGGGATCTCTACTGGGAGCTCGACCAGACCGTCAGTTTAACCGAACTGGTCTCGGTAGCTGGAATTCCAATCACAGCCGAGGCAGATTTTATAGACGCGATGAAAGTGAGATCTTGGTCGACCGGGTACTGACTTCCAGACGTATTCTTTTCTGGACAGAAAGAGGAGAGGTGACCAGCCTCTCCAAACTTCCAGCAAGTTGGTTTGTGGCCGGTCACAATGACCGGTAACTTCAGCCCGTCCCCCCACTTCCAGACATTTGTGGATAGATAAGTAGGCTTTTCGGTCGAACATGATTTCAAAATTCCATCCCCGTCCCCGGACAGGCTATCGCAGAAGGCACCAGTATCTCGGCATACTTTGAAAGTAAAACAACATGGTGTTCCCGATAACTGTAGAGGGACCTCGAATATTGCTCCTCACTCCGTCCGCAAGATTAGATTTTACTGATCAACTCTTTACACGTGGCTTTTGCACATTCTTTTGGCGTGGGTTGCAATATGTCGCACATAAAGAAGACTGAACCCTTTATTGTTCTTTGTTGCTTAACCCGCAGAGATTTCAGTGATTTACAACTGTGTCTTTCGTGGAGCGACAAATTTTACAAGTGCGCTTTCCAACACGGAGACTGACACTATTATTTTCATAAGCTGTTGGGGGTCTTCCATGAGTCCACCTTCTATCACAAGGTGAGCGCAAGTTATGGCTCACTCCAAACACTCCGCATTTAGGAGCGTCATTCCAACATAGGGTGATTCCCCGGCCTCAACATTTTCGTTTTTGTCCGAATGATCTATACTTTCACTGAATACATTTTGGCCATTCTTGGCCTCCATACTTTACTTGGTCACATTTTGGCTCTTAATTTTGTTCGTACTGTTATTGAACACCGTAGTTTTTGAGGGCATATTTTGGCCATTATTTGTCAAGCGGAACATATTTGAAAATAGATCCAAACAAATGTTTTCGAATCGACCGACTTTGGTCGGCCATATTGCTCATTTAAACGAGTAAAGTAAGCAGAATTTTTTCTTTTCCTCGTGGTAAATTATATAGAAATAAGGTGAGTGTGGTGGAAAGAAAAACGTAGCTGGAGATATAAATTAAAATATAATGTGAAGAAAAAAATTACCAATAGAAAATTAACAATACAAAAATCCAAATCGATAAGAAAACTTGTTTAACCAGGAAAACAATAAGTTGTTTCAAATGAAAAATACATTAAAAAAGCTTGGTAAAAAAAGGAATTTACCGCAAAGGCAAGAAAATAATAAAGAAATAATACAAAATCCAAATAATAAGATACAATCAGGAATTTGGCTCGACCAGGAAATCAAAGTTAAAATTAAATTTGGTGAAAACTACCAAGTATTAACCACGAACGGTTAAAAAATAAAGCAAACAATACAAACTTTAAAAAGAAGCTGGTTTGACAAGGGAAAAAAGAAAAATGGACGTAAATTAAAAATAAAAGTTCGTAAAAGAAAAATAAACTTAGGGGAAAAGTACTATGAAATACCCAGAAGGGTTTAAATAAAAATGAAATTTGCCCAAAAACGGAAAATGAATAAAAGTTTAAAAAAATAACGAAATAAACAAAGAAAAAGTAGCCTAGAGAAAAATGAAAAGCCTAAGTGGAAAGAGGATGAATAAGACGGCTGACAAGGAAAAATAAAAAGTGGGGAAAAAAGTATTTTAGTCTAAAAGGCCTTTTAGATTGTAACTAAAATAACAAAAATAAATTAACTAAGAATGAAATAAAACAATAAACAGTGAACTCTCGTGAAGCTTTGTTACACTAGAAAAAAATTAAAGATCGTTGCTTAAAGCCGAGAAGGAGAAAAAGAAAACTAAAAGAAAAAGAAAACGACAAAGAAAAAAAAAGTTAATCAAGAATCAATTCAACAAAAAAGAATAAAGAGAAAAAAAATAGAAAAATAAACTTAACTAAAGGATTTCAGTTTCAAAAGTACTTAATGGGTTTCGAAAAGGAATATATTGGCTGTAAATTTCTTCTGGGTTTCTGGAAACTAAACAAAAATGGTTACAAACACGTTCAAAACGAGCTCTATAAAACAATGACAATGGAATTATCTTCTTTCTCCCAAGACAATTATCCAGGACTAATTATCATGGATGGAACAGTCCATTCCTGATATTAAGAAAGGTAACTGGTTCTTACGAAAACAGAGAGCTTCCTGCCCAAATACAAAATTACACACGCACACACACACACACATATATATATATATATATATATATATATATATATATATATATATATATATATATAGAGAGAGAGAGAGAGAGAGAGAGAGATATATATATATATATATATATATATATATATATATATATATAGGTTTGTGTAAGCAAGTGTTATTTTCCGTGTCTCGGTTTGTTCAGTTTTGTGCAATATTTATCTTAAATATTTAAATATTAGCCATCGTGGTTTTTCTTTGTTGCTATGAATTGCGAAGATATAAAAAGAAACATTTTTACAGAGACGGCTTCACACTGTTTTATATAAAAAAAAAATGAAAGCAATAAACGAAGCTGTTAATACTTTTCAACTCTCTCAATTTACCACCTACAAGTTAGCGAATCAAGTAATGGGGTGGGGGACAAAATATATAGAAAAATATAACGACAACGTTTCTAAATCGAAAACAAGAAAAAAACAAAAAATTGCGGGTGAGTCAGGAGTCAAACAGGAAAATAATGGGAAAATCCTAATTACTTTGCTTGACAGACTTGTCAAACAGTTCAGACACAAAATAAATAAAAAAAAATAAACAAAAAGGCGTGTCGTTCAGTTTTTTTATGGTCTTTGATATCAAAGTCAGTTTTTATTGTACACTCTGATATTTTATATTCATTAACAATCAGCATGATCTCAGACAAAAAAAAAAACTGTTCTTTTTTTCACTTATTAAGTAAAGAAACAATTAGAACTAATTGTATTAAAAATGCATATGAATAAATGTTTTATGATAAAATGATTGGAAAAATCTTTGTAAACTTTCTTGGTCATATATCTGTGATTCTAACTATTTTTATCTTCGTGTCCTATTAGCAGGTCGTAATGTTTCTGCGTATCTGAATAATGTCAGGCAGAAGTTCTTCTACACGTTACACAATTCTCCATTCAGTTTCCAATTGATTCCAAACAAAAGGTATCCCCTGATAATGCCGTTCCATCGAACGATTTATTGCTCCACTATCGCAGACTGGAATAGCTACACATCTTACATGGGAGAAGCTCCTCTTTCAAGCTTCTCCAAATATTGATTACAAAACTGCTGCCCTCGTCTTAGAATGGATTCTTTTCGTAATGGAGAGTCTCATACTCAGGAAAAATTCCAGCAAAAACTGAACAGCAAGCCTTGGTACACATTTGAATACGCTTCAACCATAGAGCACAGTAGCCACTTTTAAATATCTATCACAAGGAGCGGTTGTAGTTGGATATTTGTCAAAAGTCTTGACCCTGAGACATACCTTTGAAATCTTGCAACCCCCACCAAAAAAACAGTGGTCGTCTTCAAGAATATCAACCTGGAATTATCTCCAATGTCAACGGAATTATTTAACCGCTGCTTGAAAAAGAAATTCTTCCTAATTCTGTTGAAGATGTCAAGTGTATGTTCAGTTTTCAAGAACATGGGTCTGCTCTCGTACCCATCTCGTATAGCCCAACGATCTCAAAAGTGTCATTAGCAAACTTTTTGAAGCTATAGACAACAAATCGTCAAAATCTAAACTATTTACATACCATCATCGCCGATTACCCTTAACAATCAACGCGTGGTACCTTGATCGACGTTTAAAGTCAAGCAAAGTAAAGTCATACATATGACCCATCGTTAAAAAATGGCCAATCCCCAATATCGGACTCGTAAGTACCTGACTTGCATCTTATCTATATTCATAAGAGCCAGATTAGGTTCCAAATGGAGTACGATTGCCATATTCGGACAGAAGTTGCTTAATCTTGATTTTCCACCTCCTATAGGGTCCAAAAACGTCTCCGCGTCTTTGTGGATGGAAATTTATTTTCCAACCTACAACCCCTTTCTCACAGACGATATTTTGAAAAACTTTTGCTCTTCTATTGTTATTTCCATGAAAAGGTTTCAGAACTACATACTTATTTCTATCAGGTCCAACCTTCACGGATAAGACCCGCCATGCTACGTATATTGTAGCAAGCCACCCACAATCCATTCGTATTCCATGAGATGTACTTTCCACTCAAGCAGTTATTTTCCACGAACCGGGGCTTTGTGGAACCGACTCCCAAGAAGATGCGTCCCCGATCACTACAATCTTAAACTACCTAAATTTAGCCGTAATATTCCATACAGATCTGCATAAAAGTTGCTGCTTACTCTGTAATCTTCAACCCTCAGAGCACCTCCGGCCTTGTACAGTGTGGACATCATTGTAATAAAGAAGCATGTATATACGTGTACGTAGATATATTTACTGCCAAAATATGTACAACCTTGTGAAATTTTTTATATATATTTTAATTGAGAGATTGGATTTATCTAACTTAAATTGACATATATGAATGATTACCGAATAAATTAAAAATTATTGAAAGAGAGGTTTAATTACCTCTAAAATACTTATATATTAATCCTACACCCTTGTGCAAATTAATTGACACCGCCGCTTTAGTTTCCTTTCTTTCACCATACGGTTAGTTTTAAACACGCTCGAATTACAGGGTGTAATTGATTTCTATTTTTCCTCAGATTAACTCATTTACAGTGGTGTGTAGTAATGTGAATCTATTTTCGGGTGTATGAGGAAATTTGTTTGGCCTTGAAAATTATTGCGTCATCTGTGATTGCATCAGATTTTTACCGCACACAGACACTATTGTCTCAATTGTCGATTAGTTGTCCTACAGCCATTGTTTGCGATGGATGTTACTCCAAAGAAACGTACGAAAATTGTAACGCTGCACGAACACATTGGTGCAACGTTGCCAGTGAGCAAATCAAAATACTATAGATTGGCCCGGTAACTCTCCTGATTTAAATCCGATCAAGAATCTGTGGTCAGTCTACAAGGAACGACTTAATAGAATGGACATACAAAGTACTAACATGTGCACTGGTTCATGTTTATATTGAAAAAATACGAAAAAAAAAGTAAATAATAGCGGAATTATTCATTTTGTTTTAATTAATTTGCACAGGGTGTACTTCATTTGGGAAGCATGTTGCAAGCTTGTTAAAAAGGCGTAAAAAACAATTCGAAATATAAAGAAAGACAACAAAACCGTTATAACTAAACAGGCCATGTTTTAGTATAACTGACATAAAATATTTCAAACTACATAGTCTGAGGACAAAGTGGGAAGAAATAAAATAGAATAAATTAATTCCTATTTTACTGAAATGCATACCATATTTGCCGTGTATAAGTTCAATATGAAGAGAGGTTTTATTTTACTGCTGCTTTTATATCAATGTATCACATGACAAATATAGCGCCATATGACTATATGTATATCTAGAGAGTAACAATCCCAGCCTTTTCCATTTATATTTTATTTATTTATCGATACATATATATTGAATATATATATATATATATATATATATATATATATATATATATATATATATATATATATATATATTTATTAATTTGTGGGAGTATATATTTGGATATATATATATATTAATTTGTGGGAGTATATATTTGGATATTAAACAGTTTTTCCCAATATTCCCTAAATGTATTTTTCTTCTGAGCGCTGAAATGTAACTTCGCTGTGCTTTTTTCTAAAATGACTTCCATAATAATTGTTCTGATGAACTAGTGTCTATGGTATCTAGATTTTATGAATTTAAGAACAGTACCTTATTAGCGGCAAGATATCATAGTTTTACAGTTGAAATGACGAGATGAAACCGTTAGTTCTATGCTCTATGTTCTTATTACACTTCTCGCACCTGAAATGATCTCCCGGCTTCTTATGTGCAAGTCAACATTGATCTTCAAAAGTCTAAGGGCAATGTCAATCGTTATCTCCTTAATTCTTATTCTTTTATTGATCTCTCTCCTTAATAGTATTTTTATTATATTCTGTAACCCTCAGTTACCTCTTACTTCTTAGCAGATTTATTGTCTTCCTTTGGGTGAGATGATTAAGAAAAAGGTCGGGGAGAAAAAGTCTACCTACAAGAAATTATTTAAAAAAATGCAAATTTTGACAATGGTATTGAGGTAAATTTTCTTCCTCTTCCCTAATTAATGAACAGCGCGCTGTCATATCATTTGACGCTTAACGGCCAGTGAGTGATGGGGCGTTTTGAAGTAGACGCCAAGAAGAATAGTTAATCTTCTGCCATGTTGACGAAACACAGCGATTTACGAAATATCCTGCTGAAATTGTTAGTAAAGACAGACTTTTGGAATATTTTCTAACCTTGCTTTTTCAGGTTTCTAGAAGAAGGCATGAAACATTTTTTTTTAACTTTGGTGGTATGACCCTTTTGTAAATAAATATTATTTATTAATAATTTTTCGATTTCTATTACGCCGTTCTTTATTTTTAACGTTTCATTAAATATCTTCACCTACCTCATATATGTTTTTTTTTTCTAATTTGTTTCCTTGTGTCTACATACTTATAACTCTGTTATCAATTTTTTATGTATGCGTATAGTGTATGTTATGCTTTTTGTCTATGTACGTTAGGGCTGGTCGAATTTTGGAACCCTGATTTGTTTTTGAATAAGATATTTTTTTACAATTCCATATCATTTTTTGAAGAAACGATTTTTAAGAGTAAGTTTGAATCTAAACTTAATCTTTAAACTCGTTTCTTCAAAAAACCGTAAGAAATTGTAAAAAATATTTTGTGTTCTTTCAACACAGACTTATAAAATTTATAATTTACTGAAACTTTACGTATTTTATATGGACAAGATAAATGGGACGGTCAAATAATTATTAAATAATTGTGCCATCAAATAAGATCTTCATTTACTTCAAAAGGAAATAATACGAAACAATTTAGCTATATTATGATATAAGATGTTATAAAGAGCAGTAGTTTTTGTGTGAATTTAAATAAACGATTTAAATTTAAAACATTTTGTCTTATAAATTTGTGCCCAGCAGTAATATGGCGTTATAAATTTCTTTATTTTTTTGTTTTTATTAATTTTTATGTAATAAATCTTAATCATTAAATAGCTTTTTTGATATTTATAATTTTTTTTACAGTTTTTACTGAAGGAATACAGAAAAAAAAACTGCATTGTGATGGTTTATAAAATTATGGTTTTAAAATATTGTATATACAATGTATCCAATACAAAAGATATCAACTTCATTTGGATTTTTCTTGAAATGGTAAAATTTTTATGTCCGATTATAAGCAAAAACCTTCAAGAATTAGATATTCCTGTAAATTTTTTCTGACAACTTTAAAACTAAATGCTAAAAAAAAATTGTGAAAGCTATGAAACTACTTTTTGATGTCAGTACTTATGATATCAAGACCCAACTTTCAAATCGAATGAAATGTAGATTTTCTAATGAAAACTGAAAAATCAACCTGTCCTAATGTACGTGTCTTCGCATTTGAGTGCTTCTATCATTACTATCTAAATGTATGTGTTATTATGCATGAATGCAGCGTGTTAACATATGTATATGTGTTTATATGTGAATACCTTCGTCTTTGTAAACTTGTATGTGCCTCCGCATCCGTATTTCTGAATATTCTTCTTTCTTTTTATGTGCTATCTTCTTTCAGGACGTAGGCGATCATGGCTCTCCACCTCCTTCTATCCGTTGCAGCTCTCAAGTTCCCTCCCTCTGTTACCTTCTTGAAACCACGTTCTGTCATCCACTTGATTAAGCCCGCGATGTATGTCATGCACTGGTTTCCCTTGTCTCTCCTTTCCTCTATTCGACCCGTGAGTATCAGATTCTCCAGCCCCTCCTTCCTCATTATGAGTACAAGAAACTTCAGCTGCCTCTTCCTGATAATAAGTATAAGTCTCCTCTTTTTTTCAACCTCTCTAAGATCTCATCGTTGCTCACACGCTCGGTCCATGATATCCTTAGCATCCTTCTGTAGAAACACTTCTTGAGTTTCTTCTTCATCTTTGATGAAAATCGTCCAACTTTTGATGACTTTTCCAATATGTGTATATATGCGCTTGGAAGAGATTATGCATGTGTGCATTTGTCTGTGCGTTTAGACTAGAATGTGTTTTATTGCATCCAGAAATATTTTCAAATTTATGAAATCCTGAAATAGCTCGGTGTTCGATTTCAGCTTAAAGCGAGGATTTCTAATGCTGATTTTCAAGGCAGGTGGGAAGGCGGAACACCGTAATTTCGATAAACTTCACACAAAATTCCTAACCTTTAACATGTATTAAATAGTTTCCCATTGCTTGAAGCATCAGTGTTGAATAAGCGTGAAGATAATAATTTATTTGACTGTTACTACAACAGCTCCTCGCCTAACGACTTACTTGTTTAACGGTTTCCCGACATACGACCAGCTGTAAAATTTCGTAAAATAAAAAGTATTTCATTTCCAGCAGTCATTGCCATAATTCCCCATGTATAATACGCATTTTTTCTAACAAATAATAATCAAAATTAGAGATGCGTATTATGCACCGCCACAAAAAAATCTTCAAAAAACTGCCGTTTCATAGGTCGATTTCAGTTGCGAAATGACAACTCACCACAAACATACGACAATTTGACACTAACATTCGGAGATTGCGACCCCATAAGGATGTCAAATACAATCATATGTACCTAACAATATGTACAAATGTAAAATAAAATGATAATTATCATAAAACTAAATTACAATAATATATTTTTATGCTTAAAACCATTTTTTGTGAAAAACTACAATACAGATCCGGAAGATTTCACATTTTAGCGAACAAAAACAGGTTGTGAGTCTGCGCAGTAGACACAATGCACGTATTTCCGTATCCTTTTAGAAATGTGATGATCAGAAATTTTGATAAATATCTTCAATTACAACTTGAATACGAGTAGAAAACACTGGCTGTAATGAAATTGGAGAGATACAATTTATAGGGTTTGATTACCAAAGAAGGGATGCGTATTAGACGCATTTTCGCACACTTTCAGCACAATTTTAGGTGTGCGTATTATGGATGAAGACGTATCATATATGAGGAATTACGGTATCTTAAGTTGTACAGAATTAATCGAAATAAAATTATCAAATAAAATAAATAAATTCAGTGAAAAATAAATAAAACTTATTTGGACATGAAAGAATATAGCGCTGATTTTTTAATGTGTTTATTGCGTTTATTGCTCAAGTGGATATTTGCAAACGCGTGTATTTACTGCTCAATACACTGTACATTACGAAGATTTTGAAATAAACTGGAAATGTTACAAATGGTGTAAAATCTGTTATAAAAGTAACTTAAAATTTAACGACTAGTTTGTTTAGTGATAATATCTTTGGAACAGATCTCTTTCTTTAACTTTGGAGTGGCTGTAATGAAATCAGTTCTTATTTGAAGCCCCACACTTGTGGCCTTGTGCCAAACTAGAATAAAGTTAATAAATGAAACCTGTTGGCATAATTCAGGATGGAATTAAGAATAAACAAATATACATGAAGAAAAGTCCAGAAAAAGGTAAATATAACATTACAAACATTGACACCAGAATTAAAGAAACGTGAGGAAAAATGTATAGCTATATTAGCAGAGAGACATATAATATATAGATGCCATCCTCTGAAGAAGATTAAGAGCAACCCACAAAATGGAGCCATTTTGAAAGTGGATACTTGCAAACGCTTGTATAAATATACAACTATCTTCTTAAGTCTCGTATAATCCCAGATGGGGTCGTAAAAAGATGCTTAAAGCCATAGGAGCATTTCTAAAATTACAGATATAATATCACAGTTGTGACGTAGCTGAATACCAAAGTAGATACCTTTTCATTGAACTACCTGAGAATCAAGGTACAAATGAAAGCAAGGTAATGAATCACATGACAAAACAGATGATGATGATGATGATGATACTCGTTAAAATCAATAGTGTATGTAGGAGAATTAGACTGGAAACTGAACGATAATGAGCAATAAAAATGCAAAAGGATATACACTATTTACATTATTCGGGCTCTTGTCCTCATCTTGGTCGCCATATTTCTTACAGCGTTTCGGCCGTTGTACGCTCTGTCCTTCTTCAGGTGGTTCGAATGTCGAACTGAACAATTTATTTCACCCACTGGAGTAGACTGTTCTAGTTCCACGTGCCATATCTAATGGATGTCGGTTATCAGTTATCTCCTGTTAATTTCCCTCTGAAAGTTCTCCATTGTCTTAGCCAGGTATTGAACTCACACTCTTTGGGTCCTGTCACTGGAGCTAACCAAGCCTTTATACACTGAGTTCAATACCCGGTTAAGGCAGTGGAGTAATTTCAGAGGGAAAGTAACAGGAGTAACTGATAACTGACATCCATTAAACATGGCATGTGGAACTAGAACAGTCTACTCCAGTGAGCTAAATAAAGGGTTCAGTTCGATATTCCAACCACCTGAAGAAGGCCAGATCGTACAACGGCTGAAACGTAATAAATATGGCGACAAAGATGAGGACAATAGTCCGAATAATGTAAATAATGTACATAATACCTCATGTCAGAAATATAAACAGATGCAAAAGGATTTACACCTATGCTTTATAGTTTATGCAAAAATCTTTGATAAGGTACACAAAAAATGCTTGATCTTCTAGGAAAAGCTGATTTATTTAGAAAAGATGTTAGAATAAACCAGAACTTATACTACGAGCGAACCACCTTCATAGAGATAGAAAATTTAATCAGTAATTACACAAAAATAGAAAGGAGAGTAAGACAAGCATGTCTCTTCTCATTGGATTTATTCTTCCTTCACATCGATGTGATCCTGAGAGAAATAGAAGCCTTACCGGGATTTATTATTGATGGACTGAATCTTAACAAATTAAGATAAGCAGACGATAGAAGACGCAGAAAGAAAGCAGCAAAAACTTCGAGAAAATGTAGTAAAGAAATTGGGAAGAAAAGATTAACATCAAATGTAAGAAAAGAATGAATTGTGGTCAGCAAGAGGAAAATATCAAGATACGAACTGCAAACTGAAGATGACAAAATTAACATAGGTTAATATGATACCGAAAATTCGAAAACGCCTTAGAAAAATGATAGGTACGTTTTAAAAGTTAAGCAACGTATTAAGAAACTGGAATATTTTGTTAGAAACAAAGAAAAGTGTGTTAATATACAATACCAGGCCTCCTATCGCAGTAAATGATAGGCAATCCTCTCACATATGAAGAGGCAACAGTAATGTGTTTTTGCAGAACGATTCTGGGAATGTCATGTACTGAATATATGAATAGTTAGGACATTTGAAGGAAAATGGAAAGAGAAAAGACATACTTAGAATTAGAAACCTACAGTTAAAGTTTCTAGGAAAACTAATGAGAAAAGAAGGCTTGCAGAATTTGCATTTACACTTTACTTATTGAAGGCTTAGAAGGAGACAGCGACTAACCAACCTAACAAGCTTCTGCTAAAGGATGGCAGAGCAGGGAGTAAGATAGGTAGTTAAAAGAAAAAAATACTAACAGATACAAATTGCCAGCGCCCTGAAGGGACACAGCACACAGAAGAAGAAAAAGAATTAAATCGAAGAAGAAAAACCTAAATACAATAATAATAATAATAATACTAATACTACTAATAATAATAATGATAAAATAATAATAATAATAATAATAATAATGATAAGAAGAAGAAGAAGAGTAATAATAATAGTAATAATAATGATAATAATAATTAGTAGTAGTAGTAGTAGTAGTATTAGGAAGAGGTGGAGGAGAAGGAGTAAATCAAATATTTCTTTTTTTATTCTATTGAAAACCGAACCTATATCTACTGTTTGATGTTGGGTTTCAGATTCGAGCAGAATTCCGTGTAGATTTCAAGAACGCTATTCAATCTACCGAAGAAGCAAAATATGAATTTAGAAGGAAATAAGCGGATGGAAATAGAGGACGTCACGTATTTAGTGCCCAGATACTATTAATTGAAATAGAGATGAAGATATAAAAGTGGGTAAGCTCATTAAACAACAAGAGAAGAATGAAAGAAACTGGCAATTGGTATTCGAGGTCACAAGATACGGGCAGAGATATATTAGTTTACAACTAAATTTAAATACCTACATATATGTAAGTGATGGTGTATTATTTGAAATTATGATAATTTTCACTAAAATAAAGCTGGAAATAACTGCAAAAATATAATTTACTTTCTGCAAACAATAGAGGGAAAAGAAGGTTTTTCATATTGTTCCTCCAATACAAGGCCCAAGAGCCACTTGAGGTTGAGGGTTACTGTGTGAAATTTAATCAGCGTAAGAAAGTGCCAGATAACAGCAAAGATAGGCAACTAATGCAAAACTTGAAGAGGTCAAGTTTTAATTAGAGAATAATATGTTCAGGCGGAGACGTTAGGAGTAAAGAGTTGAAGTAGACTTTAGAAGGAAACAGAAAACCCAATCATTATCAGGAAAAAATGGATGAACAGGTATTCCCGTTTCAGAGACCGAGGAGGTGTGAGAAATGACAAACGTATCTGCTGGTATTGGGAGAGGAAAAAAATAATATAATAATTATTGAAAAAAAAAAAACTTCCTATTTCAGGCGGGGACGTCAGAAGTACAGAGTTGAAGGAACCAAAAATCAAATCATAAACAGGAAGTACATGTATAAATCTCTACTCCTGTTCAAAATATCGGAAAATAATCTGAGCAGGACGATAGGCGAATCTATATAAGTATATTATTTTTAAACGCGTGTTGGAGAATAGTTTAATAAAATAAAAAAAATAATAAATTTTCCGTTTATACGAACTGTCCGAAAAAAATCAAAATTGTTGTTGTCCGAGGTAATACCAAAATCAATGTGATCTGTGTCAGAAATGACTGAACCGTATTAATGAGACTAACTTTCATTAAAAATTGAAAGAACTCCAACAAGGTCACATTTACTCAATGGAATTCATTGTTGTCCATATCAGCTTGACAATTTTGTAGTTGAGGTCTAACATCTACGAATCAACAATGTAAATATTTAACATCAAACATCAACTAAAAGAACCTATCAGATTTTATGTCTGCTGTTAAAAACGAACGGTAATATCCTCTCTCGGAATAAACGATTAATCAACCCTTTCCGTCAGATACAAATACAAGTGAGTTTCTACCACAACTTCCTCAATACATTTCAGACGAAGAGGTATAAAGTTATAGCGCTATTGACGGTCTAAATCAACCCATACATTTTTACTTTACAAATGTTGGTTGTTTGGTTGTTTTTTCTGATGGCATATCAACGTCATTGGGTCATTTAAAGCCAACAAAATTTTCAAATAGATTGATAGCGATAGTTTGTTAAAAAAAAAAGTATGTATGTACATATATATTTGAACCATTTTTCAATTCCTCATATTTTTGTGTACAACAACTTTTAGGAAATTTACAATCTTGGATCGTTTTATTTTCGTAAAAAAAGTTCAAAATTAGTCACTTGGTTTGGTTTGTTTTGTTTTACGGCATATCAACCTCATTGGGTTATTTAATGCCGACAACATTTTTTTCCTGGTAATATTTTGTTTTGTCAAAAATCTATTTCTGGTAATATTTTTTCATCAAAAATGTGTAGCTGGTAATATTATTTTAAAACATGTATTGCTGGTAATATTTTTTTTTTCCAAAAACTTATTGCTGGTAATATTTTTATCAAAAATATATTGCTGGTAATAATTTTTTTCTTCAAAAATTTATTTCTGGTAATAATTTTTTTAAAGTATTTTTGGTATTAAAACCTATTTTTACGCTTTTATAATGCTTTTTACCTCAGTTTCGGGGTTAACTATTTGCCCATAGCTTGGACCCTAATACCCAGGACGCATTTTACAAATGTATAAGCAAACGAAAAGCAAACAAGCGAAACAACACGAAAAACTGTTTTTATGACAAGAAACAATATTGATATTTATGTATATCAATGATATACAAGCATAATTAATAGGAGTTACTTCCCTTTGACTCGAATTAAAGTCTTTACTAAGGGAATATTTTTATCTGAGCTCATAGCTGAATGAACTTGCCACTCAAAATGTTCACTGTGAGAGATTTGAAAAAATTCTGTAAAACTGAGAATATGTTGATAAACTTTTAGCTTCATAAGAGTTGAAGGAGTGATGTTCCGTAATGTTTGTAATTAAGTTTCTGTTGCTTCAGATGATCTGTAATTTCCAAGTTTCTGTTTCTTGTAATGTTCTGTAATGTTCCGTAATGTTTATAGATGTGCGTTGATCCTAAAAATTGTTGAATGTATATTTAAGTGAATTCGTATATATGAATGTCCCGTACGTTCGTATTTGTGTATGTGTGTGATTTTTTCATAGCGTTCGCCCATAGGAGGCCGAAACGAAAGTTCTTTAGTTACAACATCTTCTATGTCAAAGAAGGCAAGATATGCCATAAGAGAAAGAACGATCTTGTGTTGAGGTATTTGTAATAAACGTAGTCACGTGATCGTCTCCGGAAGGCAGGGACAGATTTTGGCGGAATTGTATTTTTGTTCGGGTCAGGAATTAGGTTGATGTTATTCGGACGTAGTTGAAAACATGATTTAAATATTAACTGACCAATGAGAAGTGAGGAAAATATCAAGGTTCTATGATCCACTTTTTGCACAGATTTTGCCATTGAAAGAAAGGTGTAGCAGGATGCTATGAACTGAAGTCATAAAGTGGAAATGAAGGAAATAAAATGAAATCAAGTTAAGGAATAAATTACTGCGCCAAACTTCAAAATATGAAAACGCTTCTCACCATCTTAAACCTTTTCTCTTTATATATGTAATTTTATCTGTTAGTGGGAAATTTAAATTGTTTTTAAGGCCTCTGAACAGGAGATTTTGAAGAGCGTGGAACCACCTTTGAAATGATGGCGTCCCCTGGTCTACTCTGAGCTGGGGTGGAAGCACATGTTAGGTTTCCAGCTATGGGCAAATAGTTAACCTCCAAACTGCTGTCAAAACGCGAAAAATAGGTTTTATTACCAGCAATATATTTTTGTAGAAAATTATTAGCAGCAATGAATATTTGAAGGAAAAATTATCTATAATACATTATTACCAGCAATTGTTGAAAAAAAAAATCATCAGCAATATACTTTTGGAAAAAATTACCAGCAACATATTTCTGAAAAAAATATTAGCACCAATACATTTTCGAAAAAAATATTACCAGCAATAAAAATCTTGTCGCCATTAAATAAACCATTGAAGTGTTGATATGCTGTAAAACTCACCAAACTATGAAACTAAATTGTTTTTAATATAGTTCCACACCAAGAATGACAATACTAAACTATGATCTGGAATTGGAATGAAAATTGATTAGACCTACACTGAATCCATTATAAGAATTCAGAATGTAGAATTAATAAATACTAAACAGCTTAAATAACTCGATGTAGATAAGAGTTATAGTAAATGTAATAAAGAAATCGAATCTAAAATAGATTGTCCTACTGGTAAATTCGGCCAAGAGAGGAGGACGCTAGTAAAGCGAAATGATAACCTCACAAATCGACTCATGTTTTAAATATCCTCGTCAGAAAGAGAATATCATGATGGCGTCAAACTAGTTTTTTATACAAGCCCTTTCACAGATGAATGACTAAAGATCGATTCCAGAGAATTGAGCCTATAGGTCTTAGTGAAGACTAGGATTCTTCGAAACACGAAGACTGGCGTTAGAGAATCCCAAAAACAGTACCAAATAAAATAAATTATATCACGTGTGGACTTTCAACAACAGCAATGGTATAATCATCATATATATATATATATATATATATAGTTTGTCTAACGATCGCAAAAGCATGAAAACCAGGGTCACAAACTTACATCAATCCAACTATATATATATATATATATATATATATATATATATATATATATATATATGATAAAATATTGTCTCAAGAAATTCTATATTTATGAAATAAAGTTCTTAATATCTCAATTTACCCACGTACTAGGTATGATAATGAGAATTTTTATTCATAACTATATCATAAATTACAATATATATTAGCATATATATATGTGTGTGTGTGTGTGTGTGTGTGTGTGTGTATGTGAAAAGTGTGTGTATACAGTTTGTCTGACGATAGTAAAAGCGTGAAACCCAGGGTCACAAACTCACATCAATCCAACTACACACACACACACACACACACACACACACATATATATATATATATATATATATATATATATATATATGTGATAAAATATTGTCTCAAGGTATGCTATATTTATGGAATAAAGTTCTTAATGTCAAGGATAGAGCGTATGCAAATATAGGAGACATTGGACTCAACACCAAGAGGCGAATGTCTGCTTCATGATTAAACGGAATCGTCAGCCTATATAAGTTGTGTTTTTGTTCGGCTATTTATATATACAAGTCAGTGAGGTATTGTCGTTAGTTTACTAATAAGACTCGAAAAAATATATAAACACAAGTAAAAGTAATAACAAACAACAATAAAATAATCAGTAAAAAGTAAAATAGTAACACACAATATTATATATAGCCAAAAAAAAAACTGTATCCGGATTCACAATTATTTCCACTCAATAAACCAAAGAAATAATTCAAAACACACCCGTTGCCTTCCATCAAAATAATTGTATAGTAATAAAAAAGACAATTTTATTTGATACAAGTATTTGAGTAGTATTTTTTTAAACAGCATATTTTGTCTATCGTCCGGCAGAATTTAAAAAAAAAACGTGCCCCCCCCTTTGTAGGAGAAATACCCGTGATCTGATCTTTCGGTGACCATGATCTTCACAATCAGGTAAGTTTTTATTTGCCTTGAAAGTACATTCACGTGTTGATATTTCTAGAAAAGCATATCTGCTCATTTGCCTATACGTAAAGAAAATAATTTATCATGAAATACTGAAATTTTCCATTAATTCTCTTTCCCCTCACGATCGCTCTTTCTCTCTCCATATATATATATGTGTGTGTGTGTATGTGTGTGTGTGTGTGTTTGTGCGCCCCGTATATATATATATATATATATATATATATATATATATATATATATATATATATATATATATGTATATATAACCTCTGAAATCTGGCGGATGCGTCTACGAAATATATATATATATATATATATATATATATATATATATATATATATTTTTACAAATTTGTGACTTTTAGGATAATTCCAAGGGTGTTTTTATAATAATATTAAATATTAATAATAAATCATATAATAATAATGAATCAAGAAGAAAATGATCTATTTCGGATATATTTTTTTTCCTTGAATATTTCTATATATTCACCACTTCAGGCCGAAACCTTTTAATAAAAGTTTTAGGTCGGAAAAGATGAATATGCAGAGATATTCACGAAATAAATTATAACCGAAATTGATCATGATGTTTTCTTCTTGATTTATATATATATATATATATATATATATATATATATATATATATATATATATATATATATATATATATATATATATATATATATATGATATATAGATAGATAGATAGATAGATAGATAGATAGATAGATAGATAGATGCAATACAATTATATACAACAAAAAACTCTCCAGAATTCTAAATGCTATGATTATACAAAAAAAGTAATCATTAATAAAATATCTATCGCCACAGGGCACGGAATCTTGAAGTGTGTTTAAAATATTTAATATGCGTACAAAATACAGTGTAATACAGTGTAACCCGGATATAAGAGACCCGGATATAAGAGAAAGCCGGATATAAGAGAGATTTTCTCTGGTCCCAAATTAGAGCCTATGTTAATGTATATAAAATAGACCAAATCCGGATATAAGAGAAACCCGGATATAAGAGACTTCTTCGGTCCCGACAACTCTCTTATATCCGGGTTACACTGTAATACGTAAAACATAATTTTCCGTGCGATGTCGCTTGCTTGAATCCTTACCTATGGCGGAACGGTATCTTGTCGAATACGCGTATAATATATTGCTCATGAAAATGCCTGAAATCATTTCAGCAATACACACACAAAAAATGTTCTTCTGACTGTTTTTCAACAATTTTGATCCAAATTTACTATATCATATTCGAATGGGAACATACAATAAAAAATATTCAAACGGGCCTTAGTTGGTTTAAATATGTTTGGGCACATTTTCACAATATATATATATATATATATATATATATATATATATATATATATCATTTTCTCACAAACTTGTAAATAAATCTAATAAGAAGAATATGTGAAAAACACCAGACCAGTAAGGAGAGAGAGCAGTAAAAGAACACGAATTATGGTCACAGAAGATAACTCTAGACATTACATATACATTTTTAAAGATCAAAGTTGACTGTTAAGTTAAAGCCGGAAGAATATTCCATGAACGAGGAGAGCAATAGAAGAAACTATTAGCATAGGACTTACGGTTACACTTATCCATTTCAACTGTAAAATGATTAAACCTTGCTGCCAATCTAGTACTTAGGTTAAATTCTTAAAATCTGGATACCAGAGAGGAAATGGGAATAGAGGAAGGCACGTCCTCAATCTGTCTTATTTTAAACTTAGCTAACCACGATTACTGACGCAAACATACCAGAATATTCTTTACAACAAAGCAACACTTACTTGCCTTCTTTACTAAAGCCACCATAAAACCTCAAGTCTCTATGAAGTCCTAACTAGTTCCTTTATTTTGTTTGGAGGGAGGGGATAAAAATAACAGCCATAGCGGAAAGTCAATCAAATTACCACGAAAGTGTTTATAGAAATGTTCACAGGGAGGACAAAATAACGTTGCAGATCCTTCTGTGAATTTTATCAAATTTCTCTCTTTATATATATATATATATATATATATATATATATATATATATATATATATATATATATATATATATAGAGAGAGAGGGAGGTTGAGAGTGGGCGAGAAAGAATAAGCAAACAGAGAGACAGTCAGAGACAGAGACACGTTTAATATTACCGCTTTCCAAAAAGATTACTTTTAATGGAATTGAAAACTAAATTCCCCCCTTGATATCAGACAAGACGTATACTGAAAATGTGAATGCAATTCATGTTATCAGCAAATAAGTGTTCTTCGACCACAGCGAACTTAATTTTTATGACTGCTGGCCTCGATGTCGACTTTGAATTTCGTCCTTAACTATAGATGAAATGAGACGGATATTTTAAAAGAATAGGTTCGGTTCTTGATCAACACGGATTTTCAGCCAATGCAAATCTTTTTCGGCATTCAATACCTTAAGGTCACCTGCCTTAAAGAAACCTGATATGTCATATGTTCTGCAAGCAATTAAACACTTAAAACAACCACATAGAAAGTAAAAAAAATATTTTTTCGCTGAAAAATAACCTACATCTAAGGGAAACACACACATGCACACATAAACACATATGGCATACATATATATATATATATATATATATATATATATATACATATGGCATACATACATATATATATATATATATATATATATATATATATATATATACTAGCAGTAGCGTAATATAGATATTTATATACTAACAGTAAGAGTTGGTGAGGGCTGTTGCTTTGAAAGATGTGCTTTGTAAGTCGACAGGAACTAAGTTTCTACAAAACGTTGAAACGCAATGCACACAAAGTTTAAGCACACATCATGCAGGACCAAGTATTCGAAAGAAGTAACGGAAAGGCGTTGTAGCATCAGTCATTTGCCATTACTAAAACTGAGAGAAGAGGGAACAGTGACGGAGTGTCATGTAAGAAAATTTCTGTGATATAAATTCCTTTATTCTGATCTGTCACTATCTATATCGCGGTTGAGATCCCTTAAAACCGCAACGGGGGTAGCCGTTAGGCCGAGCATCGTAATTGCAATGGAGAAGTGCCATCTCTTCAGTCGCAGTCAACATCGCGCTGAGAGCTCATGGAACCGGACCGGGTGTCGCAGTACGGCCGAGCGCCTCAATTGTAATGAAAAAGTGCCATCTCTTCACTCGCAGTCAACATCACAGCTGAGAGCTCATGAAAACAGACCGGTGTCGACGTACGGCCGAGCGACTCAATTGCAATGGAGAAGTGCCTTCTCTTCTGTCGCTGTCAACATCACGGCTGAGAGCTTATGAAAATCGACCGGGATCACCGTACTTGGCGTGTGTTTTTAGTTTTTTTTACACGACTACAAACAAAAAAATAGAGCCGTATGGCTGAAATGTTTCACCCATGGCAGCCATAAAGAGTATATGGAAGAAGAAGCTTGAATTCCGTAGACGCACTCGACTTTTGTGACAATTAAACGATCTCCGAAGCTTCTCAAGTGTGAATGTGCTTGTATGCACTGGTACGAACTGCAGGTGCTCTGATCAACTGTTAATGAAACCGGAGCTTTAGTGGAGCAATCATGTCTAATGCCGGTGTTCATGTGTCTAGTAGCTTGTGTTGCAACTGAATACGGTGAGATTATCATAGTGTACAAACAAACGAGATGATGGCGGGTGAAGGTATGAAAGTCAGAAGGCAGCAAAAGAGCTGGATAACCTTTACAAAGATGTCTTAGTAATGGCAAGTGGAGACTACGACGACCTAACGTTAAAACCAATATAACAAACACAAAAATTGCCATGCAATCGAACTGCATATGTGTGCATGGTGCTTAAACGCTACCGGACGGGTTGTCTACAGGACCTCCGTGTAGGTTATGTTTCTAGCACAGTTGTTGGAAGAGTAAATGAAAACCCTGTCCTTAGACCCAACTCGTGAGCACCCAACGTAAAGTTGGCCGTGAGAGAAGCACTGCTCACGTAAATGCAGACCTGCGATGCTAAGCGTCTGTCCTTGTGATTTGTTACTGGACATAGCAAAGTAAAGCTTCACGGGAAATTGTAAGCGACGAAAGTTGATTGGTATGCTTGCGTCTGACGGCAGAAGATGCATCCTGGGAATCGAAATGACTTCCCCCTTGCCGCAGCCAGTTGCAATGGTCGCCTCAATCAGGTTCGGAGAAAGGGATTTAATAATGAGGCGAGTCCCGTTGCACTCTTCAGGTGGGGGAAAATTCCTGATTAGCATAATCGGAGCACCAACTTTGAGCCGAAGAATATGAGTCCGGACGGCTGAAAAGAGTTCAAAACTTCTATGGGATACTCAGCTAATTCAGATGGATCGGAAGTTCTCTCGATGGACTTATAAACATGACATTGCCCGGGAATGCAATCCAACAGTTTATGGTTGATGGAATCAACTGTACAGTTCTTCGGTGCCAATATGGCCCTCCCAGCAAGCCAATCAGCATCGGCAAAATTAGTGGATAGGTTGTAGAAGACTGCATTCATCAATTCAACAGTGGTGGCAAGCTGATCCATCTGCACAAAACCCTGTGTGTCAGATGGCATTTTCCCCTCCCCAAGCGCAAGAAGGTCCCGTGCGAAGTCAGCGGATCTAGAGTCCCCATTTAAGTAGGCACGCAAATTCGTACTCAGTTTCTCCACGTGGCGCCAAAGGGCAGACGACTTCAGGCAAGTGCGGACAGCTTCAGCGCGTGTACCTTTAAGAATAACAGGTAGAGTCTGCCTTAAGTCGCCTGCGAAGAGAAGGGTTACTCCACGCATGGTGTCAGAGGAGTCGTGGATGTCTTGGAGACTTCGGTCAAGTGCCTCAAGGGCGCCATTGTGTGCTATCGTGCACTTATCCCAAACTATAAGTTTGCATCTCCGCAGAACTTCAGCCTGTGGCGAATTCTTTGTTATGTTGCAGAGAGGAGTTTGTGACCGGCATAGATCAAGCGGCAACCTAAAAGCCGAATGAGCGGTTCTACCTCCCGGTAGCAACGTCTCAGCAATCCCCCGGAAGATGCGACCGCAACAGCGATCTCCCCACGACGCCGTACCTCTGTCAGGACTAATTTAGTAACAAAAGTTTTGCGAGTTCCTCCGGGCGCATCTAAAAAGTATATACCTCAACTGGAGCCGTTTGCTCTGTCTGTTATGGTAGTGAAAGCAACCCTCTGATCAGGTAGACATTTGGGCTCGTTTTCGGTAATGTATGCGTTCAGCCTCTACTCAGTCGTAATTGATCGAGCAAGACAAGCTTCCTAACCATTACACCACGTCGAGGTACCCATCAGCGGGGCTTCTACGTCTGTACAGTGGGTAACAATCCGTCGCAGTCTGCGTTTCTGAGATAAACTTACGGGGGTAACCCTTTGCGCAAGTGGGGCCGCTTGGCCAACATGACCTTTTTTCGTAATTCGCGCCACAGGGGCCGTGTATCATATTGTTTTTAATGATTTCGTGGAGCAAAGCATCCAGCGCAGGATCCGAAATTTCAGCAGAAATGAAATCGTCTATTTTGTTTGCGTCAATCTTATCGTTGAGCAACAGCAGAATGTGGGCACGAAGCAAACCGCGTTTCTGCCATTGCACTGTATACATATGACACTTAAAGCGTCCGAAAACTTGCCCTTTAAGGATTAAATCCATAAGCTTACACAGCTGTAAGCGGAAAACGCGGGCAATTAAGTCAGGGCGGTGTGAGTACTGCTGTCGTGGAAAAAGTTCGCGTGTGATTTCAACCCATTTCGGATTGCACGTGAACGTGACGAACAAATCAGGCCTCCCGTAATGACGGACATAGGTCATTGCGTCTTGTGTCCTTTCATGCATGTATCGATGGCCACCAGTGGAAGAGGAAGGCAAAATGCACGGTTTGCCGAGATTGCGTGGGTCACCATCAAAACGCAGACCATCACGAAGGTGAATGTAGGAGTCGGTTCTAAGTTTGGATTGGTTTAACTTGATAAATCCTAACCTCTCCGACTCCATTTTTGCAGCCATGTCAACAGCGAATTGAAGAAATAGTTGACGGCACCTGTGCAAGTGGTTAAATTCACCCTCCCTAACCATAAACATGTAGGCGTAGTAAGCCCTACAGGAGACCGTCTTTGAGGTCGACATGGAATCGCTGCTTGCCTGGCATATTGGGATTTTGAAGTGGTACCCATCGCTTCCGTATGGAAAAAGTAGTGGGTACTGGAGACAGTTGTATAAGCGGTGGGTTTCACTGATGCGGCGGAGACCACCGTCTCGGTACCTTATGACAATGCCACGGCTGTTATGCTCCTCACCGTGGATGACTGTGGCGACTTCATTACATGCAGGAGCATTGAAGCGACGCTCCTGCTCACCGTGAGGCCGTCTGTCTGCATCGATGCCAACGCTTAAAGAGGGCGAAGAGTTGTTTTGCAGCGCAAACTGTAAGCTTCAGATGTAACTGTTAGTTTCGTGAAGCATGTCTTGTGGACGGAAGAGAATGTCTCTACGGGGATCGACGGAAATATCACTAGGCAGAATGACGAGACGCGCATCAACCTGCTCGGTGTAGTCAGCGAGAAAGTAAATTTGTAGGAACTGATATTTCTCTCCCTGATCAGCCAAAAGTGATCCCATTAAGTGGTAAACCTGGCTTGCACTTTGAAAGTAGGCATCCATCCCTCCTCACTAAGAGCCTTCGCACCAAAAGACGTCATCTGGAAGCAACACTTGTAATTCCGTATTGCTTCAAGAAAATGCTTTGACTCCACAGTTGTACCCAGAAGGAAGTTCCTAAGCGGATGGGGAGGTTCGTCTAAAGAAGGGAGTTTCATCTTACCCCCAGAGCAACAAAGCCCAGGTTGCTCACCGGCCCACTTTTTTGCGTTAAAAAAAGTGCAAAATTTATCCATGGCCCCTATTTGTACGTCTCTCCTAGCGGAATAGTTGACAGTGCAGTCATAATTGTATGCTGCATTTGACCAAAATGACGCAAGCGGCGAAGTTACGCCATTCAAAGAAGCTCGAAGTTGGCTAATGCTTTCGAACAGTTGACGGCGTACTTCAGAGTTTTCTGCAGCCCTGGCAGACGCAGTAGAGCGGGAAATTTCTAACGCGACGAACAGTGGTTTGTGCAGGGCTTTCTAGGGATCTGGCAGACGCAGTAGAGCGGGAATTTCTAACGCGACGAACAGTGGTTTGTGCAGGGCTTTCTAGGGATCTGGCAGACGGAGTAGAGCGGGAATTTCTAATGCGACGAACAGTGGTTTGTGCAGGGCTTTCTAGGGATCTGGCAGACGCAGTAGAGCGGGAATTTCTAACGCGACGAACAGTGGTTTGTCCAGGGCTTTCTAGGGATCTGGCAGACGCAGTAGAGCTGGAATTTCTAACGCGACGAACAGTGGTTTGTGCAGGGCTTTCTAGGTCTCTAGCAGATGCAGTGGAGCGGGAAATTCTAACGCGACGAACAGTGGTCTGTGCAGAGATTTCTAAGGCTCTGGCAGACGCGGTGGATTGGGCATTTCTAAAGTGATTATGAGCGGTTTTTGGGGTTGTTCCGAGGCTCTAGAGGCGGCTGTAGCCTAAGACGACGGGAAGTTGTTTGTTTGGGGCTTTCTAAACCCCTGGAGCAAACTTTGGCGGTGGCATCCCGCAAACGACGAAGGGTTTTCTGTGCTGGTGACTGTGAAGCCCTCAGCCTAGCCACTGGGACTGCGTCCTGTCAATTCTGAAGTGAACGTTCTTCAACTGAAAGCCTGGTGCGGCGTGCGGACATGGTTGAAGCCGCTGAAGCCAAGCTTTCAGTCCGCGCAGCGACGCTTTCGGTAGATAAGCGAACAGCTGAGTTCGAGGCCATCCGTGAAAGACGCAAAGAAGTTTGTTCAGAGGTTTCACTCGCCCTCGCCGCTCTAGCAGCGGATGCAGCGGCCGTGCGCCGTCCCAAAAATTTCCTCCATTTAGGTGGCATCCAAACAGTAAAAACGTCAAAGAGGGTAAAGCTTAAAAAGAGATTTCGACAAATCCACAAGGAAAAAACGTGCACTGCTAACGTAGACACAAAAAGGGGAACACTCATTAAAATGAGTTCAGATGTTAATAAAGGTGAACTCGAAACTAAAAAATTGGAAATTTAAAAAGGTAAACCAAGTGTAAATCCAAAAGGAAATGGGTTTTTAGTACAATTGGCTAACGTGTGTGGGATTGTGTTGGAACTATAAAACAAAAAAGTAGCTAGAACACGTAACCAACAACTTGCGATACCCGAAGTAGGCGAATAAAATAAGCCATATGCGTGCAAGCGGGCAACAATAAACGCAAAAGTGTGAAAGCACGCTCGAGTTACGCAAAAGAGGTGGTTGACCTTGAGCGCACTTACACATAAGCTGACGCGCGATCACGCAGGCGATATAACGTGTAAGAAATCCTGCGCAATGATTGGACAGGCCCCAAGGTCAAGCTCTGTGAAAGCGACCAATGGGATTGCAGCAGTCTCGGTATAGACACACGGACTCGGTTGTACGCATCTGTGTAAGGAAGTTACAAAAAAAGATTGATCTGCGTGCAGCTACGGTTATTTTTGCCAAAAAATTCTGAAATTTGACACGCATAAAGGCGATAGTAATCTGCAAGTGTGTTGTAAATTTCATTTGAATTAAAGCGAAACTGTACATACTGTGCCAGTGAATGTGTGTTCAGAGGGCTAAATCCTGTCGCTTGGTAGCCCCGTTCATGGTTCCCTGGTAAAGCGGATTTGACAGTCTTGCAAACAATTTGGTACTTGTTAGATAGCCAAGCGTTAGTGCTATCAGAAACTGGATCATTTGCTTTGTTTTGGTGGCTCGGTAACAAAACATCGTCCAAAGACTGCGAAAAATCTGCATCAATGGCCCTTACCCGTGATTTCAAATTGATTTCGTGCAAAAACAATTGTGTTTTTCCAATTTTTGGCGCTGTCAGAACCACCGTCGGGTAATTTTACATAGTCCTGTGAAGTTTTGTTGAAATCGGTTGAAAATCCGATCCCATATGTAAACGAACACACACACACACACACACACACACACACACACACACACACACACACACCTGGGTTTTATAATAAGTAAGATATGTATATATGTGAGTGTGTGTGTGTGTGTGTGTTATGAATAATATTCTTTGTATGAAATCAGTTTGTAGATCAGGTTTTATTGACGTATTTTGTAAAGAGGTTTTTTGACTAGAGTCAAATTTATTGCTGTTTATTTTATTTTTATTTTTTTCTATTATATTTTTATTGTAACTATAAAATTTCTATTTTTATATTTTCATAGAGTTTTGACCTATGTTTTGGGGTTATTTGCCCACAGCTGAGACCCTAACAGGCGCTTCTACCCTGAGGAACAATGGTAATTAAGAGGTGGTTCCACGATCCTCAAAAACTCATTCAGTTTATTGCCATATACAGGGTGTCGATAAAGTTCGTGTGTACTTTAAAAAATGTATAACTTTATTAGTATCTGCGATAGAAATAATTTGTAAAATGGATTAGAAAGAAGTAAATCCATATTTTTATTTAATTTTCCACATGTCCTCCGTCATTAGCAAATACAAAGGGTTGTACGAAATTGCAGTTCACTGAGAACATTTGCCAAATGATTTACAGTAATACCTGAAATTAGTTATTTTAACTATACTTAAAACGAGGTACATTAAACTTTATAACATTTTTACAGATTATTTCTATCACAAATACAAATAAAGTTATAAATTTTTTAAAGTGCACACGAACTTTATGTACACCTATATATATATATATATATATATATATATATATATATATATATATATATATAAAGAAACATGATCACCTAAGAGTGTATCAGACATGGCACATAACTGACTGACTGATTTCGAGCTAGAATCTAATTTGTACCTTTATAAGTTCACCATTCGTTCATGATTCTTGATAGAAAGAAAATTCAGCAACTTTATCGGTCCTGACATAATATCTCGGCTTCCGTAACTTTTCCACCGTATGACGTAGCTTCCCATTGCCTCTTCCATAAAGATTTTCAATGTAATTGTTCTGATCAACTTTTGTCGTTGGTACCTCGACTAGACAATTTTAAACACAGCAGTCGGTTGTCATCGAGGTCTCATAATGTCACACCGTGAAATTGCTTGATGTAACCATAATTTCTTTGCTGATAATGTAATCACTGGCACTTCTAGTTTGGGGAAATCTTTTCCGGTTTTTTGTTTCCTGTCAACTACAAGGTTCAAATATTTTAATGCAATGTCAATCACCATTTTCTATTCTCATGATGAGTAAAAATGATTTATTCAACAACGATGGCAACATGTAAGATAAAATATATTTATCAAGGTTGGTCTCTTAGTTTGAGATTCGACAAAAAATGGAAAGTAGCACTACGTATATTTTCAAATATATATCTGTCTATGAATGACAATATATATATATATATATATATATATATATATATATATATATATATATATATATATGTGTGTGTGTGTGTGTGTGTGTGTGTAACTGATGTCAAAGCGAACATAATTTTATGGATGCAAGAGAGCTCTCTCTAAAGCTATGATTATTTTATAAAAATAATAGGGAAGTTTCAGAGATATTTATCGGATATCGACTCAGTGTTTTAAGGACATCGGTGCATGAATTTCTGGGACTTATAAACTTAATGTTTTCAGCAACCATTTTACCAGTGCTCATATTGAACATTTTGCTGTTATCATTAAATTATTTTTACCAGAGCTTATATTGCAATTTTTGTTGTTATTATTGCTTTTCTCTGGCACTCCTTATTACTTTTTCTATGCTTAGTCGGCTCATGAGATTTTTGCGGCCTGGCATATGTGCTGATTCCTTAAGTTTACGAAT
Source organism: Acanthosepion pharaonis (assembly GCA_903632075.3). NCBI lineage: Eukaryota > Metazoa > Mollusca > Cephalopoda > Sepiida > Sepiidae > Acanthosepion > Acanthosepion pharaonis. The sequence continues at coordinate 2,074,232 of CAHIKZ030000161.1, read as the reverse complement.
TTTCCAATGATGTTGTTTATCTATGATTTTAACTTGATCCCACAGAGGGCGGTGATTTCCCTTTTCTCTCCATATGTATTCAGTCGCGCCTGATTTTTCCTCTTCCACTCGTTTTACAGTTTTTTTTGTTCTTGAAGCCATACCTTAAGGGGACGGATTGTTTCTCCTTTATATTACTTTCCGCGGCTTCACAGGATGGCGTACACACAGTCGTTTGTCATGTTCTCATCTATAGGTGGAATCTTATTCGGAAGAGGTATCTGCGAAGTGTCGTCCAGTGTGATGTTTTATGGACCACAGATCCTTTGTATTTTTTTCAGATAACCCCCTTCACATAAAGCAGGAAGACAGTTTTCTGAATGTTGTTTTTTTCTACTTGTACCCACCTATCCCAGTTTATTGGGGTGGGTGTCATGTACCCAGTGTAGTTGTTACGTTGTAAGGTACTGCTTGTACTGACCAATTCTTTATCTAATGTCTCTGGGTCGCCACTTATGACTTTTGCTCGGTGTTGCAAGCAACGGACGATCCCTTTCTTTAAGCTGTATTGATGGTGGGATTTGAAGTTAAGGTACTGTCCGGTGAATGTCGGTTTGCGGTATACGGATGTCTTGAACCCATGCTCTGTTCAAGATATTAGAACATCCAGGAATGGAAGTGTGTCGTTACTCTCTTTCTCCATCGTAAACTGTACTGAAGGTCTTATTGTGTTCACATGGTCCAATAGAACCTAGAGATCTTCCTGGTGTGGCAAAGTATGAAGGTGTCATCTACGTATCTTAACTATAGAATTGGCCTTAGAGATAAGATTCTAATGCCATTTTCTCAAAGTATTCCATGTATATATTTTCCATTGCTGGTGATAATGGCGAACCCATTGCTAAGCCCTCATCCCATATGTGTGATCCCATTCCGAAGTGTGTACAGAAAGTCAACATCTCTATCAGATTATCTATTGGAATTCTGGTCCGTTCTTTTAGGGATGAGTCAGAGGTCAATCTGTCTCTGACTAATGAGAGTGCCTCCTCCGTGGGTACCACGGTGAACAAACTCACTACGTCCAAGCTCACCATCTGGTTGGATAGGATGGGAGCATCTTTGATTATTTCCACGAAGTAGGCGAAGTTTCGGACATATGAAGGAGACTTTCCGATTAATGGGTCAATTATATCTACAAGGAATTAACTCAGAAGGCGGCACAAATATCCTTGGCTAGTAACAATCGCCCTGATCGGACTATCGTCTTTGTGAATCTTAGGGAGAGCGTATATAAGAGTTAGCTTGGTGTAACGCTGCGACAACTGCCTATACATTCGTGTGCGAAGTGATCCGTGTTCTTGATTAGAATCTGTGACAGTTTGCATTCCATCTTCATTGTAGGATCCTTTATATACCCATATTCTATTAGCAGACTGGACATCACTTTACATTTTTTATGAAATTAAAAGATAAAACATTTTTTTATATTCGAAATCAAGGTTGTTTAATTTATATTAATATGAAAAACAAATTTAAAGAGTGATAATTATTATGATTATTTCTGACCGCAGAGTCTATTGTACAACTACACCACACACACACGCACGCACACACACACACATATACACACACATATATATATATATATATATATATATATATATATATATATATGTATGTAAAAAGCTTAATATTTTTTAAATCCACATTACCATCAAAAACGTTTGCGGATTCTTTCTTCTTTTTAATATACACACTTTTCTCTCGTTGGAACCACTATAACCTCTTCCTTCCTATATATATATATATATATATATATATATATATATATATATATATATATATATATATATATATATGTGTGTGTGTGTGTGTGTGTGTGTATAGCTGGTACTCGCTCTGGCACATTTGTGTTTGTTCAACACCCACCGTGCCAACCTGTGGTTTATATTTCAGCTATGTTGAGCAGAACTTAGTTTCTGAGGGAGAGCGTGTTATCTAATATGATCAACAATCTGAACAAGGCCAGCACATTCGAAGCCTCCGACACGATGGCTTGTGTCTTCTTCGTACTAGCACAGCTATCGACAGAGCTCTCTCTCTCTCTCTCTCTCTATATATATATATATATATATATATATATATATATATATATATATATATATACAGACATATGTATGTCTTTGTGCCTGTCTCTCTTTCTCTGTGTGTTTGTGCGTGTGTAGGTGTGTGGGCGTGTGTAAATATTACCATCACCTACGTTCTTGATAACCAAAATTTCATGTACCGTTGAAAATTGTTTTAACATATAACCACTGGAAATGTGTGCGCACAACTAAAATATGTTATACGTATTTGTTTAAAGAACGTTTTGTGGTGTGATTCTCTCTTTTACAGGCCTTCTCCCTGCAGGACGTGAACGATCACTTCTCTCCAAATCTTCTTTAGCGTTTAGTTACATATCATCCCACTTAGTTCACGCGTTACCATTTATTCAACCGAACTCATCCTCAGCATATGATTTCAAATATGAATTAGTTATTATTCTCCCTTTTTTCTTCCATTATTCTCTACAACGTCCCATACAAACTTGGTTGGTTGGTTGTTTTTTTTTTATGGCATGTCAACCTAAGTGGGTCATTTAATGCCAACAAAATTTTTGAAATAGATAGCGATAGTTGATATCTGAACCATTTTTCAATGACTCATATATTTGAGTACAATTCAACTTCTTTTAAGAAATTTACAATCTTGGATGGTTTTATTTTCGGGATTTGTTTTTTAAATTACTCACTTGATAATATTTTGTTCGCACTTAATTTGTATTCTGAGTTCCATTATCCATTTTTTTTAAAAGAATGTATAGTTGTTTGAATTACTAGTATTCTTTTCTTAACTATTGCTGATAATAATTTTCCTTCAAAAAATATTGCTGATAATTTTTCCTTCAAAAAATATTGATAATAATTTTTCCTTCAAAAATATTGTGATAATAATTTTCCTTCAAAAAATATTGCTGATAATAATTTTCCTTCAAAAAATATTGCTGATAATAATTTTCCTTCAAAAAATATTGCTGATAATAATTTTCCTTCAAAAAATATTGCTGATAATAATTTTCCTTCAAAAAATATTGCTGATAATAATTTTCCTTCAAAAAATATTGCTGTTAATAATTTTTCATTACAAAGTATATCTTGTAATAAAACCTATTTTTACACAAGTTTGGGCGTTATCTATTTGCCCATAGCTGGAACCCTAACAGGTGCTACCACCCCGGATCAGGGTGGAACTGGGAACACCAGCAATTAAGAGGTGGTTCCACGCTGATCTGAGGTCTGGCTGTTGGATATAGTTTATCATCTTACCCAGGACGCGGATGTAGTTTATCGTGATAACCAGGACAACCATAAAATCTCTGCTGTCTAGGATATGACGGCTTGTTCAGTTTATACAGCGTTACAAAATCGATGTGATTTAAACTAGGATCACAAATACAATCTTTGAGCCTGTAATAAGACTGTCAGTTCACATTAAACAACTAATTGAATTCACAACATAAAGCTTTTAAAATTAATGAAAAGATTTGCATGGAAATTATTACAATTTTGCGCTAAAATATCACACATATATGTCTGAGTAGCGATGCCCTCCCCCGTGGCTTCTTTAAAGTAAGACGCCATTTTCCTTTGACGCTCTTGGTATCGCTTACATTGAATTCAGGAAGTGGAAAGAAAGCAATTGACTTAAAATAATGAGAGAAAATAACAACTGATCAAAACGTGACTTATGGATCAGATCGTGGTTAATCTCATGAGTAAATTACAATCTTTCTCCGATCATTAATTAAATATTCTGCGTTTTATATGCCATGTCCTTTCAAGTACTAGTTGATCACGGCTCTCCACGAATTCATTTTATGCGATATCTGTTCCTCGATATGTCAGAGAATTCTGGATGATCGCCTCAAAGATGAAGAAGAGACTTGAAACAACATAAATATTCAACAGAATGATGCTGAGGATATCATGAACCAAACATATGAGCAACGGCAAGGTTTAGGGAAAATGGTAACAAATTGGAAACGTATACTTAACATAAGGAAGAGACAGATTAAATTTCTGGGTCATTAATAAGAAAGAAGGCTTGGAAATTCTGGTATTCACAGGACATATTGAGGTGGACAGAAAAAAAGGCAATACAACATACTTGATTAGCCTAAAGTAAATCGATGTTTTGATATTTTTCGTTATATATGAATTTTTACACAGGCACAGACACGCACAAGCACACACACACACACACACACACACACACACATATATATATATATATATATATATACACACACACTGTCTGTGCATGACATATATATATATATACACTGTCTGGGCATGACATATATATATATATATATATATATATATAACATTAATCGATGGCGTTACACCTACGATTGTATCAAATGGTTTAAGAATTATGATAAAAATAACAAATGTTCTTTCATGATATACGACATAAAAGAATTTTACCCATCGATTGCTGAAAAAAAATCCCTTGATGAAGCCTTTAAATATTGCCGTAAATCATTGTTATTCCACAATAATGAATAAAGAGATCAGGGTAATTTTGACAACCCCATGGGGGCATATGATGGTGCAGAGGTATGTGAGTTAATCGCATGCCTCTTATTTAACAATTTAAACAAGTATATAGATCCTAGCAACCATGGTCTGTACAGGAACCATGGATTAATTATTGTCGAAAATGTGACATAATACGAAAGAAAATTCACTTGTTGTTTAAAAATTTTGGATTCAACCTGGATATAGAAATAAACTTGAAAGTTACCCACTACTTCGACATTACGCTAGACCTAAGTGATGCTAGGGTTTCACCGTATAGAAAAAAAAAATCAGTACTCACAATATATCGACGTAGGTTCTAACCACCCGCACATATTTTGAAACAAATGCCTAAAGGTATTAATGACAGATTGTCCACTAACTCATCTAATAATAATATTTTTAATAAAAATAAACTAATCTATCAACAAGCCTTAAAGAATATTGGGTATAATAGTAAATTAGAATATATCAATATGAATTATTCCCCTAAAATGCAAAGTAGACATAAAACCAGAAGTAGAAAAATATTATGGTTTTAACCCCGCCTATATAACTTAGCGGTGAAAAATAATATAGACGATATATAATTTTAAACTACTTAAATAGAATTTTTCACAATCTAATACGCTGCACAAAATCTTTAATAAAACTACGTCAAAGTAAGCTATAGCTGTATGCCAAACATGACCAGTTTAATTAATAGATATAATATGAGAAAAATTAAGGACGAACAACACACTGTCCCCAAGAAGTGTAATTGTAGGAATAAGGAAGGCTGCCCCCTCCAGGGCTTGTGCCAAAAGAAGTGCGTAGTTTACCAAGTAAAAATATATAAGGATAAACCGAACAATACTGATAAAAACCCTAAGGTTTATATAGGATCTACCCAGAATAATTTCAAAACACGATACTATAACCACATTAGTAGATTTAATAATGAAACATAAAAACACAGTACCACCTTATCCTCTTAATTATGGAAGGTCAAACAAGAGGATAATAAAAACCCCATTTTGAAATGGGAAATATAAACAAAATGTCACAGGTATAAAGCAGATGATAAATTTTGCTCCCTATGCACAGAGGAAAAGCGCGTTTTTGCTAGCTATAAAGAAACGAATAATTTATTAAATCTAAAATCTGAAATCCTTAGTAGGTGTAGACATAGGAAACGCTGGTTATTAGAATAGTTTTTTTTTCGTTGTTGAATAAAGAACGTGACCCCACCCAGGATTGTTGAGTGTTTACTGTTTTATTTGTTTGATTTTTTTTTGTTATTAGTCACACGGTCATGGTTGTTTTTTGGGTTAAGCTATATATTCCGTTCCATTTTTTACCTCTTTGGCCAGCATAACCTGACGATCCGTGTAGGTGAAACCTAGGAAGTTTTTCCTAACTTAAGGTTTACACACATATATATATATATATATATATATATATATATATATATATATAATCGACTCTCCCGTCGCGTTCGACGTATGAGGGTCAGGCCGATAAGTCCCCAGGAAACCGACATCCCGACACCGGCACATGAGATTTGTTTATAGTGGTGAAGGCCTTGTGCAGGACCAGCCACACTTTTGGAGGGACGAATACAGAAACCTGGTGCACCGAATGCATGCCACAAGGTTCCCAAACGACCCTCCGCAGGTTTTGAATTCAGAGTTGTCCTTCTCCTAGACCAGTCTGTCCTGCTATTTTACCCATAGCTGGAGGGAAATGAAGATATATATATATATATATATATATATATATATATATATATATATATATATATATATAGTCATCCGTATACAGTGTGTATATATGTCATCCATATACAGTGTATATATATATATATATATATATATATGTGTGTGTGTGTCGTGGTAGGATCCACCTAATTTGCATAGTGGAGTACCGACCATATAAATATGGTTGGTACCGGGAAGAGAGGGAGGAATCAAGAGATTCAACCAAAGACTCTGCCCGACTGCGACTCAGTCAACACATTCTCCAGGAACGGTCTTACCAGGAATATACAAAAGACTATATGTTAAATATTTTTACACTTTCTTGTTTCAGTACATTTTGTTTTAAGTACATTTGTGTTGCATTATTATTCCATGCATTAGCCAAGTTTCAACAATGTCGACGAGGTAGAAAGAACTATACGAAAAAAAAAGAATTGATAATTGATAGCCTTCAACAATTGGGACAAGTCATTGAAGAACCCAGGCTGAAGGAAAAAATTATTAATTAAAAGTCCAACATCTAATGGAACGGCGAAGGATTCTGAATTTCTGGATATTTAGAACTCGTTAAAGGACGACTAAGCATAAAAGAACGTTCACTCAGAAAAATTTGGAAGGTGTCGTAAACGAATAACGGTGATTTAAAAAACAAAAAAAAAACAAAAAAAACAGGCCGACTACAAAAACATGCATGGATTTAAAAGGCGCACAAATACATCGTGTTGACTTTGAAATGTAACGAACTTTTAAAAAAAAAAAAAAATTTTTTTTTTTTTTGTTTGCTCAACAATATTTTATAAAGCAAGACATAAAATAAAATAGTCGTAAGTTGTTTCGATTTTTCTGGTCAGATTATATTATGTCCGTGGATACACAAATTAAAAGTATATTCTTTGTTGCATGAACACTATTAGCAAAAGATGGATGAATTATCCAAAGTCATATCTGAATTATTCAAATCCCAGCAGTTGAGTCAGCAACGTCAAAGTGAACAGTTTGCCTTATTAATAAGGGAACAACAGATAGCACAGCAAAAATATCAAGAAAAGCAAGAGGAAAGACTGGGAAAACAGGAAGAAATGCAGAAATTCAAAAGTTAACACTGGAGAAACTAACCAACAATCAGGCAAATGAAGGAAATTCTTCATATTCTAATAACATCATATTTAATTCGCTGGAAACTTTCAACTAGGGGCCAGACGAAGAAAAAACGTTTGAAGCGTACTTTAAACGATATGAAGATATTTTCTACACAGACTGTGAAAACTGGTCGAATTCAAGAAAAGTCAGTCTATTACTAAGAAGGCTAGGTACAGCAGAACATAGCAAATTTGTAGATTTGATTCTACCGAGAAGGACGAATGAATTGGAATTTTCGGAAACAGTGAAATTGTTAAAGGAGTTGTTTGGAGCAAATATATCGCTTTGGCATAAGCGATGGTTATGCATGAATGTCGCTAAATCCGACGATCAGGATTACTTAACATATGCATCTATAGTGAATAGACATTGTGACAATTTCAGATTGGCAGAGATTACGGTTGAAGAATTCAAGTGTTTAATTTTTGCTCAAGGACTGGTATCCAGTAAGAGTGCCGAAATAAGACGTAGAGTTTTGGCTAAACTCGAATCTGAACAAAACCTTACCCTACAAAAAAAAAAAGCAGAGGAGTGTCATCGGGCCGTAAGTTTAAAGAAAGAGTCTCAAAAAATCGAAGAAGCTGGCATATATATTATATTAAAAAAATAAAAAACAGTCAAATTACCCATCAGCAAAAAATTGGAGTAAAAATTCGGCGTATTTTAAAAATAGACAAGAAAAATTAAATGAAAAGAACGAGGAAGAAAAGAAGGTTCCACCATATAATTGTAGACGTTGCAACGAAAGACACTGGAAGGTAAATTGCCCATATAGAAATAAGAAATGTTTCGTGTGCCACAAGAATGGACACAAAGGATCGTGTTTGTAAAACGAAAAAAGTCAATAGCCGAATTAGACAAACAAATTCAAATATAAAATCAGATAGAGATTTGAGGAAATATGTGACGACTGAAATATTTAAAAAGAATATCAAATTTCAACTCGATTCGAGTTCAGATTTAACAATAATGAACTATAAAACATGGAAAATTTTACAAAGGTCTACAATAATGAAGTCAACGAAATGCGCTCGAACGGTAACTGGAAATGAAAATAACTTCGAAGGTGAGGTTGTACTTCCCATGAATTTGAACGGGATAGTTAAAAAAATAAAAGTTTTCATTCTGAAAAATGGAGAAAACTTGATGGGTACAGATTTTATTGAAACATTCGAATTGTGGGATAAACCGTTAAACTCATTCTGCAGAAAAGTAGACAGGACATTAAAGATGAATTAAAGAAAAAGTTTCCGGAAACCTTCACACCTGGTCTTGGAAGATGTAACAAGTTTGAAGCTAAATTTGAATTAAAGGAAAATACTATGCCAATTTTTAAAAAGAAACGTAACGTGCCTTTCGCAAGTGTAGAGAAAATTAACGAAGAACTTGATACTAGGGATAAACACGCATAGAGGGTTATTCAAGTACAACAGGCTTCCTTTTGGTATTAAAGTGGCACCAGCCATTTTAAACAAGCTATGGACGTCATGTTGAATGATTTAGACTTTGCGTGCGCCTACTTAGACGACATCATAGTAAGGAGCGAAACCGTCGACGAACATCTCAATCAAGTATTTAAAAAGATTCAGGACTTTGGTTTTAAAGTCAAAGAGTCAAAGTGCGAATTTGGTTTGGAGGGAATTAAGTATTTAGGTCACATAATCAACAAAATGGCAGATTTCCAAATCCGGAAAGGTCCATTGCGATTAGAGACATGTCAACGCCCACTAATGTGGTGATGCTACAGAGTTTTCTGGGGCTCGCAAATTATTATCAAGCGTTCATTAAAGGAATGTACAATCTAAGAGCTCCGTTGAATGAACTGCTAAAAAAGACAAGGCATGGGAATGGACGGTAGAATGTAAGAAAGCCTTTGATGAAATAAAGAGAATACTTAAGTCCGACCTCTTTTTAACCCATTACAATCCAAAACTGGATATTGTAGTGGCAAGTGACGCCAGTTCATACGGGATAGGAGCGTGTATTCAACACATAATGCCAGATGGTTCTAGAAAACCAATTGCACATGCTTCGAGAACTTTACTCCCAGGAGAAATAAGTTACTCACAAATCGAAAAAGAGGCGTTGAGTATCATTTTTGCCATACCAAAATTTCATAGATACATCCACGGCAGACAGTTTATGCTTGAAACGGATCATAAACCACTGATCACTATTTTTGGTTCAAAGAAAGGGTTACCCGTTTATACGGCAAATCTTCTGTTGAGATGGGGAACCATTCTTCTCAATTATGATTTTCACATAAAGCACCTATCATCCAAAAATATAATTCATGCGGATAGTTTATCAAGACTCGTACCGAGTCAAGAAGAAAGATTCGAAGAATCAATTATTGCAAATATCAGAGCAGATTATGAGGTGAAAAGCATGGTAAACAACATTGTAAAAGAGCTACGGGTTACACTAAAGGAAATTAAAAAAGAAGCTGAAAGCGATGATTTCATTTTAGAAATAAAAAGCAAAAGGGTAGCAAATGACCAAAAAAGTGCAGGAGATTTATTCAATAGGTGAAGGAGTTTTATTATATGGTGAGAGAGTAGTAGTACCAAAAAATTGCAGAAAAGAATACTACGGGACTTTCATATGGGTCACCCGGGGGTTAATAGAACAAAAAGCTTAATGCGAAGCTTTGTATATTGGAAAGGAATGGATATGGATATCGCAAACATGGTCCATCGATGTAAAGGGTGTGCGTTAGCAGCTAAGGCACCACCTATAGTACACAATCAATGGCCCAAGACGGATCATCCGTGGACATGATTACACATTGATTTCGCTGGTCCAGTAGAAGATTATTACTACTTAATAGTGGTAGATAGTTTTACAAAATGGCCGGAAGTACTACGCTGCAAAAAGCCTACGTCTAATACCACAACAACTGAAGAATTTAAGGAATTTTGTGAGTTATATCAAATTAACCACATAACGACGCCGCCGTATCATCCGATGTCCAATGGACTCGCAGAAAGATTTGTCGATACTTTAAAGCGCGCTCTGAAGAAAGCCTCAGGAGTTCCAACGGAAAAGGCGCTTCAGCAATTCCTACAAGTGAACAGAATCACGCCAAACCAGAGAACACACTCAAACATGGTACCAGCTGAACTAATGTTCGCTAGGAAAGATAAGTCAGTGTTTGACAAACTTTTGCCAGGAAAAAATAGAGTAAAGAATACTATGTATACAGCAAGAAAAAGATACACCTCCAGAGAGAAGGTGTTTTTCAAGTGCTACAAAAACAACGTTGAGTTCTGGGAGCGAGGCATAGTGGACAAGAGAATCGGTGACCTGGTTTACATAATTAAAGGGCCGAAGAATACTCATAAAATGCACCAGAATCAACTTAAAAAATGTTACGTTATCGAGCATGAAGAGAGTATACCGGATGAGGAGGAAGATCCCATTGAGGTAATGTATGATATGTTTCAAGTAGAACCTCCGCAGAATACTCCTGAACCGAGAAGATCCGGTAGGAAACGAAAGTTCACGGACCCATTGGGCGTGAATCCAAAACGGAAAAAAATATTAAAATTAAGCGGATGGACATATGCATATGAAGTATGCAAATGGATCTACAAAGAAATAGCCATAATCATCAACCCATATAGGAAGCCAGTTTGAAATCCAAAAGGGATTCCAAGGCTTGGGAGGGGGTGTTGTGGTAAGATCCACCTAATTTGCATAGTGGAGTACCGACCATATAAATATGGTTGGTACCGGGAAGAGAGGGAGGAATCAAGAGATTCAATCCAGAGACTCTGCCTGACTGCGACTCAGTCAACACATTCTCCAGGAACGGTCTTACCAGGAATATACAAAAGACTATATGTAAATATTGTGTATACTTTCTTGTTTTAATACATTTTGTTCTAAGTACATTTGTGTTGCATTATTATTCCATGCATTAGTCAAGTTTCAACAATATATATATATATATAATTGCTGGTCACTTCTATTCGAGGATACTCGTCTACTAAGGTGGTTAGCCAATTCCTATTGCAGACGCTCGCTCAGACACATTTATGTTTACTCAATACCCACAGAGCCCACCTGTGTTCTATATTTCAACTATTCTGAGCAGACCTTATGTAAAGTTTCTGGGAGAGAGCGTGTTATCTTGAAAAAAGGCCATGGTATCTTGTAGCTTTGTGCTAGCACAGTTATAGACGGCCGTCAAGAGTTCATCTACCCAATTTCACACACTAAGCTTGGATTTCAGGCACTTTCCAAAGGTGCCGCACGCTGGGATCGACCTCAATCCATTCCGATAGCAACAGGGGGTCTGCTTCCTGACAAATCAACCATGGTGAGATTCGAACGGTTCTCATGGTCAGAAAGCGAACGGTCTAACCACTCGGATTTATATAAGCATTTCTGGTTACCAGAGGACTCAATTCACAGCGAACAAATTCTCTTTCTCCCGAAGTGCTCGACCTACGCAAGGGGCCGTATATATATATATATATATATATATATATATATATATATATATATATATATATATATGTGTGTGTGTGTGTGTGTGTGTGTGTGTGTGTGTGTGTGTGTGTGTGTGTGTGTGAAAAGTGTATATAAATAAAATAAATATAAGTATGTATAATTATTTATATATTATATGCGCGGTACTTATTAGAAAGCGGTCAATATCAGAGATAGAGCTAACATAATTGGTTGGATAGATGTGAGTTTGTGACCCTGGGTTTCACGCTTTAGCGATCGTCAGACAAACTGATTAATGTTTTAAAGAATTTGGGTTTATGTAGATGGCGTGTATTGGTGTTATTGTGGTATTAGAAAGCGCTCAATAACACCAATACACGCAATCTACATAAACCCAAATTTTTTAAAACAGTTTGTCTGACGATCGCTAAAGCGTGAAACCCAGGGTCACAAACTCACATCTATCCAACCAAATATATATATATATATATATATATATATATATATATATATATATATATAGTCTGGTCGATTTTGAATGAATGTAAGTTGTACTCGTTTAGATGGTTTTCAGGAATAGATAATTTCATAAATTATGTGACTTATGAGTTATTCGAACATTATAATGGCAGTTTCTAGTGATTATACGTTGAGTACATCTTTCTCGATTGTACATTCAAGATACAGAGTCTTATTGAAATGCGATCTTTATTTGGACTGTCTTGGATCAGTAAATTGGAACACCATCCAAGAATGAATAAACAAAAGAGAACCACGCAGAGTGAATGTTAGGGAATATAGGAATTTTATTTAATGCCTGTAAAGCAATAAACGGTTAAGAAATCTGAATATCCATATTTCTCTTGTATCCCTAATCGTTGGGTTCTTGCGAGCATGTAAGATGACGCTGCATCTTTTAGTGATATATATGTACTTAATAGAAATGGAAGGCAGGTCTTTCTTTTGTTATCTGTAATTAACATCCTCGTACTAACAAGTTGTATGTAAATATATTTGAACCATTTTTCCGAGCATACGAAATTAGGTTACGCCTTTTTTAAATGTGTTCTTTATAACAAAACTTCTCTTTCCGTTAAAAAATAAGTCTTATGAATGGTGATGTGTTGTCCGCGTTACTGACTACTGTCTAGGCGGAAATCTTGGTGTCACACATTCTTTCCTGCAAGGCCGTCCCAAGAAATTACGAGCAGACTGCATTACAAATATAGCCTTGGGAAGCAAACTTATCGATGATGTGCTTCCTGCAGATGCTGACTAAATGACTTCTCATCTACCGGACTCAGCTGATGCAACAGAGGCAGATGGAGAAGACATTACTTTCGGCATGGAAGAGGAATTTGCCTCTGTGGAGAATGAAGCTGAGCTTCTAGATATTGAGACAACTCCTGAGAGCAGTACACCTGATATGCTTCAAGATAATTTCCGTAGTGTGGTGTAAGGTTATTGCCAAGGAAACTAGAACACTCTGAAGTGGGTGAAATAACCGATTTGCATGATAAACTCCAAGCACATGAGATCAGTACAGGTGGCATTGGCAAATCTTCAACTATTGGAATTTGCAACTTGTGGCGGTCTGTCGGATGTTAAATTTATTTGCAGCAACCGGGCATTTCAACTATGCAAAAAGTGCACGATTATACCTATGTGACACTATTTAGCTATGGTAATTGGCTAACTAATTAAGCATGGGAATTTAAAAAAAGATAAATACTTAAGGCGAGAAGGAGCTATACCGAAAGACATAATGAGCGATATTACTTTTTTAACAAAAGAAAAATGGTTAAAGATTTTATTTTCATTTACGAAGAAAGGTATTTTTTTTCGCAGAAGATAGAAAATTCGCAAGAAAAACAGGTATCGGATCCTGTCAGAATTTATTAATGTCATGACATGACAAGGGAAACAGAATATAGATAAAGGATAATAAAAATTTGAATTCGGTCAGCGGCTTACAAAGCAGAATGCTAGGAGATAATCGAAACCGGGTCAAGTATGCGACCGAGAAAGAATTAGGTGAGACCACCCCGAAAAAAAAAGAATAGGCAGTAATTATCATATTTACATACATTATAATTTGTCTTTGATTCTTATGTCCAGAAAGAGACCCATCTGTTGTATGTCCGGATCTTGTCATGATAAATGTTAAATGCCAAGAGGAACAGAATACGAATAAAGAATAACAATCTGCCACACTTATGGCGATAATAAAAATTTCAATTCGGTTATCCAAAAAAAAAAAAAGACCGACGAAGAAAGCCATTATTATTACCTGTACAAGCCGTTGGCGACAGAATGCGATGATATTGAGACGGACAAAACAAAGAGATTTAGTCGACCACCCAGTCAAATTGTTGACTAGCGATAGTTAATGAGTCAGGAAAATTCCACTAATGAATTCTAGATGACCCCAAGTTAAGATAAAAATTTAATGTCCACAGTACGATTCATAATAATTCTGGCCGATGGAAAAGAAAGAAAAGGGAAGATAATTTTTTTTGGGGGGGGGGCGATTATTGTAAACTGTGGCCAGTCTAGCCACATCCACGCTGCCGAACGTTCATTGGCTGAGTGGTGGCGTGAGTGATGGGCGAAGGTGAACATATGAGAAAGAAGGGAAACTTGTTGACGCCCTCTGAGGGGATTGGTGTGAGATACAAATATGAGAAAGGAAGAGTTTAGGAGGACAATTCCCTTACGACCTCCAACCCCAGAGAGTGGGGGGAAGCCCCTCTGGAACAGAAAGTAATTGACTTCCAAAAATAGGAAGTGATAAATTTTCCCGTTCGAAGACAAAGAAAATCCTTATTGCGGATTTGGAATTATCGAGGAACCCAAACGACGACAGGCTCCCACCCGGTTTTGGTCGGCGTCCATATAAACGAACGTCCCCAGAGTTTCAGACAGTTGAGTCACAGTGGAGTGCAGTCACAGTTGGAGATCGGAGACGCACGCAGATCGCCAGAGATCTGTGAGCTCGGAGACCAGCCTCGCAGGAGATGACTGAAAGATTTCCATACATTCCGACTTAGACTTCTAACCAAAAGCAATTTTTTTAAAGAACGACTTAGACTCACACCACCAAAACCAGTTTTAACGAACCAAAAAGCAGTTTATTGAAAAACAACTTAAGATATCAAGACTCGCCTGAGAAACGCAAAGTGTCACGAATCCATGAAACAAGCGGGTTGGGAGAAAGACACAGTCCTGTATTCATCAAACAGATATAAAGATACTTGTTATTATTTCAATACATTTGAATCTTTTGAGTCTGCTTCATTATTTTTCTTTTACATACACTTGTGCGGTATCACCTTTGCACCGGATTCAGCTTGCACTACGTCCCGACGCCTGATTGATTTTGTCTACCTAAAATCAAATCACAACGTGAGTAGGTTAGACTAGAAATCAAAGCAGTTACTTCGGTAACCAGACATTGGAAGCGAGCTTGGAACGACAAAGCTGATATCGAATCTAACCAGACATCGACCGTGACCAAGACAACCAGAGGGTTTAGTGTCACACATGGTTCCGTGGTAAACCAGTTTTCCATCCGAACTAGCCAAGGGTTAAATAGTCACAGATGGTGCTGCAGTCAGCCCCGGGTTAGAGATGTCACAATTGGCGGTCGTGACCTGGACTGACCGGTGGCGTCACATTTGGCGCCGCGACCAGCACAGGGCAGGATAAGACAAGACAGAAACCCAGGGTGGCGTCATACCTATAATGAAATGCATCCTTTGCTGCACCAACAATTTTCATAGTGCGGTTGACCGTTACTGGGCCGGCTTGTCAACGGATATCACTATTGAGGATGAGATCCAAGAAGAGCAGAGCGGGGATAAGTGACGAGTGTTTACAGTGAGATTGACGTGGCTGCATAGAATGCACACCTGCATCCAATTTTCATGAGCAAATTGACCGGTCCTGCCCAGAGAACCAGCGACCAGCTCGTAGAGCTGACTAGTGCACGTTGGGAGAGAGATCTTTTTGATATAACCTCTGTCTTCAATTGGATTTATCATCGCAACCTCTTAGTACCAAGCCAGCCAAAACTCCGATCTGTATCATTTGGTTTGACAGCATCCGATGATGCTAAAATCAATTGCGATATCGTCGAAGAAATTGGTCTCTCTATTTAGAAGAAGTGTGAAAACCTTCGCATTTTAACGAAAAGAAATTCTCAATTACATACACTTGTTGAACTGGAATTATGGGTAAAGATTGATGCTCAAAATGTTCATCTTGAACCTAATGCTCTATTTTCAAGGCTGGTTGTTCTACTGGAAAGATACGAAAATGCGACTTCGTTCTTTTTACTCCATTTACTCCATTTCCAACGACAATTTTCGGAATTTCCAAAAACTGTGCTGAAACGTTACCTGACCACTGACGTACCTGAATCTGAGCCACCAACTGACACAATGTTTGTTTTAAGATGGAGGTGACTGAGTGAAGTGATTGCCTCGGGTGATATTATAGCGACGTTTTTGCATAGTACCTGAACATTGCCAATTTGATCCTTGCAACTGGGACTGGGAAGTGAGAAACGTTACTTCAGCCACAGCTTTTACCGATATAGATGTTGCGGCTGAGGAACTACTGAAATATGTGCGTTGTAAGAGCGAGATTTTGTCGAAGATCCCCTGCAGCACAAATAGCAGCTCTTGCCGGAAAGACGGTTCTCAATGATTGTAGGGGGCAACGATCGCAACAACATTAGTCTGGCCCTACAAGAAGAGGACAAATGGGAAAAGGATGTTAATTAATTTAAACGTTTCATTTTAAATATATCAGGCCATTTACATTGTTCTGTTTGCCCCTTTTTGTTGGTGGGGTTTGGAACAGTTCATTATTCGCTGGTGGTATCTTATAACCTTTTATAGTGGAGTGCTATTTTCTGAGCGCACTATTTTTGCAATATTGTTTGAATTAAAGACGTCAAATTCTATAATATTATTTTTTTGGATAATAGGGATCACATTTTTGGCAGACATCAAAAAGAAATGAAAAGATATACAGACCTTTTTAATAAGCACCTCATCAATGTGAGCCATCACTTTGCTTAGCAAAAAGAAATAACTTTCTGGCCTTAAGCTGCTTAGTCGGTTATTTGATGTTATGAGTTATTTCTATGTCTTCTTCATTCTCTAATCCTAGCGCCAAGTCTTATTCGAATAGGACGTGTTTTACTGATCAGACTGCTAAAAAGGAAGAAGTCAAATTGAAGATAAAAATTATGCTGCAAATTTGTCTCTATTAACAACACTTATAACCAGGCAAAATTTCATCTTCTCAGCCTCAGTGGTTCCTGAAATATAAAACTTCTTTACTTGGTTGTCTGCTTTGCAAAATATGCAGATACCATGTGACCATCTTGAAAGCTTCATATAGTGACCACTTTCTTTCTTTCTTTCTCCCTGTAGACTGTTTTATTTCTCAAATTCAATTTGACAGACCAATTATTGGGCTGTAAATTGTGGGGGGTTGTCAATATTTCATTCGCTAAGAGGCATGTAAAGATGATAGTTCTTTGTTTTTTGTTATTTTATTATGTTATCTACTGTTTCACTGCTATATATACCTGACTACTAATAATGTTGTAATTATTTCAGATCCGGTTTAAAAATTATTCCCCATAACTAAATTTCTCCAATTGATTCAAATAAGAATTTTACATTTTTTAAAATAGGGGACTATAACAGATATATCTTGTTATTTTATTTTATTTTATATTTTTTCCAGGATTTATCAGAGATAACATGTACAAAAGGACAATATCTATAAATGTAAAAGGCAATAGGAAAACTATATTATGAGCTGAGACTTTTCGTCCAATGTGGACTTTTTCAAGGCAAAAACGAAATGAAAATCCGCATTAGACGAAACGCGTCGGCTCATAATACAGTTTTCCTATTGTTTTTACCTATACATACACACACATATATATATCATACATAAAAGTTAGTGGTCAAAGATGAATCAAGCCAAGAAAAAGTAATATTAAAAAGTGCTCAATACACGTTTAAAAAACAGAAGAAAAATGTAGAGCTTTTAACTTTAAAAATTATCTGACATCCTGATTTTTAAAGGTATATATATATATATATATATATATATATATATATATATATATATATATATATATATATATATATTATGAAATGGACAAAGTCCGACAATTATTTTAAGACATTTTTAAGTTTATACCTTCTTTTTATAGATAAAATATTTAAGTAAATGCTCTGTTTTATAATAAATAGTGTTAATAACATTTCTATGAAAATTTCTCGATATTTTCTTTTGCATTTATTCTTTTTATAAATATATATTTAATTATATCTATATTTTTACCCACTCATACACACATGCACTCACACACACATATGTGTGTGTGTGTAAAACAAAGGAAAATCTTTCCTTTTATCGTTATTGATATTTTTTTTACAGATATATTTTATTCATATGTAAAATTTAATACATACCTATAACATATGTATGTGTATATATGTGGCTTTGTGTGTATATATATATCAATCTGTATATATATATATATATATATATATATATATATATATATATATATATATATATATGATAAGGACTAATGAGTTTCGAACATACTAGAAGAAAAAGCAATATGGGACATTAACAACTGCTTCATAAATTGCATTCATGTTTACAGAATTTTGTACATTGACATTTGAAATTCATTATATAAAATAAATGTAAATCCTGTCAGTTATAGTTAATAAAAAGTATTTTAAGTCAAATTTGATGAAAAATGATTGAATGAAATATATATATATATATATATATATATAAAGCGTGAGTGAAAGATAGGTGTGTATGCGTATGTCTGTTTGTACAATCCTGTGTGTATGTCTTTGTGTGTAAACTTCGTCAAAGATTTCATACCTCAGTTCATGTTAATTTGTTTGATCTTCATTTTATCACATTAACACAATACCTAGTTCAATTAATTGCAACATTTTTCTCTCATATTCCACACTTTACGTTTTTTCGCAATTTCTCTCCGAAAAGATAAGTGATGTTGTCACATTACACACACTGTATGATTTTTTTCCCTATAAACCTTTTATTTGAAACGTGTGAATCTGACTTAACACAATGCTGGCTGAACATTTATCACTTTCCTCTCACAAAAAATTAGGCAGCAGCCATCTTGAAAAGTAAGAGAATTTTGAAAATAATCCAATTATACGAAGACACCAGATTGTGGTATCATTTTTTTTTTTTAAATAACAGTAAAATTGAAATGTTCGTTTTCAAAAGAGGACTCTTGCATTAGACGAGGAAGAAGTGCTTTCTTCTCTTGATTTGTAGATTTTATTAATTCTACCACCGTGAGAAAGACGTCATTTCTATCTGTCATCAGCGATGCAGTCAAAACTTGAAGAATAAACAAAACAGGGTGTGTCTATAATTTTAGCTATAAATAACATAAGCATTATTATTGTTACGCATTTATTCAAAACCATGTTAGGTGTAATGTTCTTATTATTGTTGCTTTTCTCGCTACGTTTCGACCTATGGTTTTCTCGGTAAACATTAATAATTCATCAGGGAAGCGGTAGTTGTATCTTTTCTCATAGGGTATCTTCACAGCATCATTTTAACACGAAAAAGGCTTTTGTATCAAAGAATGTATTAACACCACACCTCTGTTAATAATGCTATGGTGATAATACTTGGTTTATTTATAATTATCCAAGATTATTATATAATTCCTTTTTATTAATTTGAACGCTATTTATTGTGGACACTCGTATCTGAGTAGGCGCTCCGTTTATTTATTAAACAATAGATGTATTTTAGTCTACCGGCCAGAATTTTCGAGATATTATCGTTTCTTTATTTATTTATATCATTTATTATTATTTTTAAAAATTGCAAACTTCAATAGGGAGAAACTACCGTTAAGCCCGGCACGTCTTAACCGACTTGGCCCCGAAGTGCAGTCGGTCAGGCGCGGTCAAATTTAATGCCTTCAAGCGATTTTTTCCCGTCAAAGATTCTTACGAATGTCTACATAGTTTCGTTTCCAAACGAAAATAAAGAGAAATTTAAAATGGATTCTTTATTAATCCAACAGATTTTTCTCAACTTAAACTTTAATTTTAGTAGACGTTCATATTTTAGTAGACGTTTTTTTTAATTAAACAGTATATTTATTTATTTATTTTTCCTTACCGCCATGAGCTATTTTATTGTTATCATATTTAAAGACAACATCAATCGCCATCTTCAATCTTCTTTAACCCCGTTCAGCTTTTATCTCTTCCTCGGCTCCAAGATACCCAGTCTTTTCCAAACTTTGTGAAAGTATTTATGATGCACCATATATATACATATATATATATATATATATATATATATATATATATATATATATATATATATAATGAGAGACAGACAGTGACAGAGAAAAAGGGAGAGGAGACTAATTTCTAATAAATTCAGTATTTGAAGTATAACAAGATTATTCGTTTAGGATAGCATTTTAAAAGTAGACCGTCATTTTTATTATATAGGTCAATGTCAAGATATTGAACTTTAATAGTAATTAATCAAATTAAACTTATTTTAGCTTACAATCCCTTCTCTTGATTAGAATTTAACAGGGTATTTATTAATTAATTTTTTATAATTTCCATTTAACATCTATTCTACTGATCAGTGGATGTAATCACCGAGAAATCTACTATAAGAACAATATAATTAAACATTTAATCTTACTTCATATATATATATATATATATATATATATATATATATATATATATATATATATATATATAATATAAATTAATTGATTTAAAATATGTTTTTTCGTTACACAGTTCTAACCATGTTTCAAAAATGGAAGCTAAAAGCCACTAATTTAATTTTGCAATTAAATTAAAGACATTAGTTCCATTTCAGAAAAAATCATTAAGAACCATAATGCTAATATCTTTAAAAAAATCATTAAGGACCACAATGCTAATATCTTAAATAAACACTTATACCAAAACCAAAAAAATTTAGACAATGGAAAAATAAAGATAAAAACTGATGCAAATAAACAAAACTATGTAACTGTAGAAACCCTCAAAATTGCCCTCTACAAAATAAATGTCGCACTGAATCATTAGTATACCAATGCAATATCTCTTCGATTGAAAGTCCTGAAAACATAAAAATATATATAGGTTGCACTAGCCATGAATTCAAAAAAAGATTCAAGCAACATAAAACTTCATTTAGAATAAATAAATATAAAAATCAGACATCTTTCTCAAAATACTTCTGGCATCTAAAAGAATCAAATAAAACACCTACAGTAAAATGGAAGTTAATAAGAAAAGCTAGAATATGTAGGTCATTAAACGACCCATGTCCTTTGTGCATACACGAGAAACTATATATTACTAAGTTTATAAAAAATAAAAAATTACTGAATCAGATAAATGAAATAGCTATTATATGCCGTTATTGTCAAAAATTTTCCTTAAATATTTAAAAATTTAAAAATAAAAATAAATTTAGAAAAGGGGCAATCAGGTAGTATACATACTCATATTTAACATGAAAATTAATTTTATATACTGTAAGTAATTATATTATATTTACTTGTTTTTTCTTTAAAAAAAAAGAAAAAAGAAAAAAGTCTATTGGAATAACAGTGAAAATATTTTAAAGTTGTATTTAAAATTGTAGTTAAAACGAATTCCTTCCTAAGCATCTTTTAAAAATTGCAGTTAAATAAA
>CAHIKZ030000161.1:1995000-2047500 GCA_903632075.3 Acanthosepion pharaonis | reverse complement strand
TTCACTTTTATATTAAAATCTGGCATAATATCGACACACACACACATACACAAAGACACAAGACATTGTACAATACTTAAAATTAGTATTTAATATAATAGTTTAGTATTTAATATAATATTAAATATTTCCGGTCTATGTTCAGGAAATATAAAGGGTGTTTCAAAAAATTTGACGTCATTTTAAAAGCAATTATCTTGAAAACTACTCAATGAACTTGAACAGTTTAGGTGTTGAACATCATAAATTTATTATGGGATCGATTTTATATGTGTTCAATATGTGCACCGCCTCTGACACGGCACGCGTCAAGTCGGTAGTTAAGCTCTTGCCAAACACGCTGTAGCATGTCTGCGGTAACATTATCCAGTGCTGAAGTGATTACCTGCTCGAGTTCATCAATGCTAGAAGGAAGAGGGGGATATAGACCAGTCCCTTTACATATCCCCATCAAAATAAATCACACGGGGACAGGCCCGGTGATAGCGGCGCCCATTTCATCAGAAAAAAATTCTATATCTACACCACACCCGATCCATCTCTCTGGCAGATTTTAATTGAGAAAATAAAAATAAAACACTAAATATAAAATCTTTATCTGTTTCTATACATTCTGTGAAAATTTGAGGTTATTTCCACAAGAACTGCCAAAATTATTGGACTGCGAAATGATGTCATTTTTTTTTTAGAGAACCTGTATTATCTACGCTGTTTATATTTTTTTATGTATTTAGAGATTAAAAAAAACAAAAAAAAAACAATCATATACTTTTTCGATGTATTAAATATTGACATCTCTAAAACTATTATTATATTTACTGGAAACTAAAACTGATAATATATATTTCATGTATAGGAATATAATTCTGAGAGGTTTACCAACAGTGACCTCTTATCACCATTTTAAATTTGCATAAAATTAGATGACGCCAGACATTGCATAAATTTATTCTGGAATTAATATTTAAATAATAATTGAATTTTCATCAAGTATGTTAGCTTGTAGATTTTTTTTTATGAAACATGTAAATAACAATTTATGTATCACTTTTTTGTGTAATAAGATCCATTTTCTTTTAATTTTTTAAATTGTAAACTAAAACTCACATTTTATTATTTTTAGGATCTATTAATATTATAAATATATTCTGAAACGTCTAATCGGCTGATTAGCAAATTTTATTGAAATATATTGACTTGTATGATAAGAACTGACATATGATCAGCACACGCTGTATTTTACAATTCTTCCACAAAAAGCGTCTCAAACAATCACCCAGACATTTGTTAATTCACCTTGCGCCATTTAGTAATCATTGTGGAGCTTTAAAAGCCAGTCGATTGAATAATTTATTCATTGAATTGCCTCAGGCCCCATTGAACTAATCATCAGTTATTAAAAGCGTGATCTTTCGCCCATACTTTTCTAATTTGATCAGAGGCAAGTGTTGAAAAGCATAACTGCTCTGAAGTCTTATTCAGAAGTCAACTGCACTTCCGTGGGTCAAAGAAGCGAATCTGCTTTGGCTCCCATTTGTTTGCATTGCCATTACTTCAAATCCATTTAATGGGTTTGTGTTGATCAGTGTGTAATGAGCGATGCTGACTTCTGACTCAGACGTAAAGGGAATTGAAAAACAGGATTCTAAAAATATTTCTAAATTTACTTTAATGTTTAATGACGATGACGAAGGCACGTTTGTTTATGAACTGTAGAGGGTGTCGAGTAAATGCCTTTTTGTTCATACGACACACTAGCCTGGGAGCCATTGATATTTAACAAACATAGCTGAGTATGACACAAGGCCATTAAAAAGAAACGCACTTTGGAAGATTTTTATATGGAAATCTTTTAATTTTCTTGCAAGTTAATCGAATTTCGGGCTTTTAAAAAGCTGATAAAAATTTATGCGGTAGAGAAGCTATTGGTGACAAAGAATTTCTGGAATTTTATGCTAAGAGGCGATATTTTATATTTTCTTTTAAAAACGTTTCTTATTTACCTTTTCAAAATATTAGGGTGTATCAAAAATATTTTCTATTTTTTTAGAACTTTACTGCAAAGCTTATTTCATGTACACATATAAAACTATTATTTGACTATACAATTAAATATTTTTAAATGCTACTGAAATTTTCTGGCGCCAAACACAATGTAATTCCAATAGTGCTGTAATTCAGTATATGTCTATATTTCTGAGATGAGGTATTATGTACATTATTTATATTATTCGGACTATTGTCCTCAACTTTGTCGCCATATTTATTACAACATTTCGGCAGGTGGAGAAATTTCAGAGGGAAATTAACAGGAGATAACTGATAATTGACATCCATTAAACATGGCACGTGGAACTAGAACAGTCTACCCCAGTGAGCGAAATAAAAGATTTCAGTTGCGCATTCCAACCGCCTGAAGAAGGTCGGAGCGTACAACAGCCGAAACGTTGTAATAAATATGGCGACAAAGATGAGGACAATAGTCCGAATAATATGAATAACGTATATAATACCTCATCTCAGAAATATAGATAGATACTGAAGGGCCGAAACGTTGTGATAAATATGGCGAAAAAGATGAGGACAATAGTCCGAATAATATGAATAACGTATATAATACCTCATCTCAGAAATATAGATAGATACTGAAGGGCCGAAACGTTGTAATAAATATGGCGACAAAGGTGAGGACAATAGTCCGAGTAAGGTGAATAACGTACATAATACCTCATCTCAGAAATATAGACAGATACTGAAGGGCCGAAACGTTGTAACAAATATGGCGACAAAGGTGAGGACAATAGTCCGAATAATGTGAATAACGTACATAATACCTCATCTCAGAAATATAGACAGATACTGAAGGGCCGAAACGTTGTAATAAATATGGCGACAAAGGTGAGGACAATAGTCCGAATAATGTGAATAACGTACATAATACCTCATCTCAGAAATATAGACAGATACTGAAGGGCCGAAACGTTGTAATAAATATGGCGCAAGGGTGAGGACAATAGTCCGAATAATGTGAATAACGTACATAATACCTCATCTCAGAAATATAGACAGATACTGAAGGGCCGAAACGTTGTAATAAATATGGCGACAAAGGTGAGGACAATAGTCCGAATAATGTGAATAACGTACATAATACCTCATCTCAGAAATATAGACAGATACTGAAGGGCCGAAACGTTGTAATAAATATGGCGCAAGGGTGCGGACAATAGTCCGAATAATGTGAATAACGTACATAATACCTCATCTCAGAAATATAGACAGATACTGAAGCGCCGAAACGTTGTAATAAATATGGCGACAAAGGTGAGGACAATAGTCCGAATAATGTGAATAACGTACATAATACCTCATCTCAGAAATATAGACAGATACTGAAGGGCCGAAACGTTGTAATAAATATGGCGCAAGGGTGCGGACAATAGTCCGAATAATGTGAATAACGTACATAATACCTCATCTCAGAAATATAGACAGATACTGAAGGGCCGAAACGTTGTAATAAATATGGCGACAAAGGTGAGGACAATAGTCCGAATAATGTGAATAAAGTGCTGTAATTGTTTTAGCCCAATGCTATTTTCATGTATACATCTAAAAGTCATAGAGAAATACTCGATATTATCATTATTGTTATTATTATTAACACGATTCAGTTACCTATTCGAAATGTGGAAGCTGATAAAAGCTTATGCGACAGATAAATTACTAATTCAATAACATTTCAGAAATATTATATTTTACATTTTAATTATTAAAAAAACTATTTAGAGTTGACTTTTCTAAATATTAGTATGTTTCAAAAGTATTTTCTTTTTTACAGATCATTAGTCAAATGTTACATTCTAAAACAATTTAGTCATTTCACTATATTATCAATATTATTCTGAGGTCGAGGCGAGATGTTCTAAACCCTACACCAAGGCCATTCTAAGAATGTCTCTGATGCCTGTTTATTGGTTCTACATTTAATTAGTCGCCTACGCCGCGAAACTTTCAAAAGTTCTCATTATTATTTACCGGGTGTTTCAAAACTATTTTAACTTTTACGTCATTGAATATATTTGGATTTGTGACACATTAAATGATGGTTATTGATATTTAATAAGTATAGATGACTATTAAACAAGGTCAATTTTGATGGAGGATTTGAAATTGTGATACTGCTCGAAAATTACTATTCGAAATCTTGTCTTTTCAGATATAGAAGCCTTAGACTTAGGGAACAGAGAAGATATTCCTGTCCAAGAATTCCCAAGAATTTATACTAAGAAATGACATTTTGTGTTTTCATTATTGTATCAAAAGTCTTTTCGTTTTTTTACAGGTTTTTATATCTAAATTTAAAACTATTACTCCACTGTATGGTCCACATTATTACAAAGAGGTGTTGAAATGTTCTCTGCTTGACCACAAGACCATTCCAAAATTATTTTAATCCATGAAAGATAAACTGTAAATATATTTTATGTAAGCATCAAAATCCTATCAAGAGATTCACTATATTATAATAATAATAATAATAATAATAATAATGGGAAAGTTGAAGCTTTTACGGAAAAGGGAAGTGCAAGAATCACAAGTACGGCCCACACCTTACAAAGGGTTTTATCTATGCAAAATATGTGTGATTTTTTCAAAACTGCTCAGTACAAAATGTCATAATGGCATTTCATTTCATGAATATACACAAGAAACCAAAGGAAATAATAATAATAATAATAATAATAATAATAATAATAATAAGAAGAAGAAGAAGAAGAAGAAGAAGAATATTATATGTGTATATTCATTTCATTCCGGATTACCACCAGAATCCTAAAGTCCAAAATAGCAGAATGACGTTTTTCACTGAGCATATTTTGAGAAAGAATAAACGAAAAAACCTAAGAATACACACATTTTACATAGATAAAGCCCCTCGTAAGATGTGAGCTGCACTTGTGAGCACAATGTTTTGTATTTCTTTAAAAGTTGGGCTACTTTTCCAATCAATCCGAGGTCTCCAACTCCAACTGGAATTGTGATGTTCTCACGTGTCACTTTTTGAGATTATTATTATTATTATTATTATAACAACACTTAAAGAAGAGCGTGATTAAAGATAAGAGAAAGAAAATAAATTTGCCGTTAGTTGATGAAGAAGAAAAGCACGATCTCCATCATGTTTCAGTTGTATTCCTTTCACGCTGGCTGCGTTTCATTCGCTTTCTTGCGCTGATTGCCAGGACAAACATTTTTACTCGAGATTTGTTACTCGATATATATATATATATATATATATATATATATATATATATATATATATGTGTGTGTGTGTGTGTGTGTGTGTGTGTGTGTGTGTGTGTGTGCGCTATACTTGTCCAAATATTGTTAAACACTCTTTACTTTTTTATTCTTTTCTTAAATTCAACTTTTCTCTGTGTTTTGCAAACTATTCGAAGAGGTACGCTGATGATTTTGTTTATTCTCATGATTATTATTATTATTATTATTATTATTATTATTATTATTATTATTAATACTGTTCATTTATATCTTTCATCTTCGGAAGCTGATAAAAACTTCGGCCACAGAGAAGCTGTTATCGCCCAAATATTTCAGGAATTTCATGTGAATATATATTTTATAATTCAATTATGAATAAAAACTTTCTTATTTACATTTCCAGATATTAAGACTTATCAAACGAAGTTCTGGTGTTTGCTGATTTGACTAAACTTTGGGGACCGAGAACATGCCAAAGACTGAGAACATTCTAACATGACTTCGTATTACACTTTCTTAGGTCATATCAAAATTATTTTAACATTTACTCCAAAACTAAAATCATGTATACATCTAAATACCACCACCACTTTCTTCTTCTTCTTCTTTTTATTCTGTAGTAATCATTTCTTACCTTTTTTCATTTGGCTATGGTGTATTGTACACTATTAAGGAGACACTTCAACTCATTGTACACTATTAAGGAGACACTTCAACTCATTGTCTTCTTTTGCAAAGAGTTTGAGATCTTCCGCGTAGATTAAGCGATTGAACAATTTCTTGTTTACTTTTTATCCAGCGCGATTACTGTTTAGTTCATGCGTAAGAGAGATTAAGGACAGGCAAACCAAAAGGGATGGCAGGGAGTCTCATTGAAAGATTCCTCATCGGATATTCAGGCGATTAGAAGTGACAATACCTTTGGTGTGATTTAGATACCAAGGAGATTTTTTTACATTTCAAATTCTTAAGGATCCAGTAGTGTGGCAAACAATCAAAGGCTTTACCGTAATCAAGACATGCTGTGCTAAGATTCTTAGCTTTTTTCCTGCAGTTTTTCAGGATTATTTTTCTCATAAATAGTTGATTTTTGCAACCATATGAAACTCTCCTGCATCTGTTCTTCTCCATGGGAATTATAATTTTTTTTTTTTTTTTTAGAAAAGAGTAAGTACATTTCGACAGGACAGACGTGATCGGTATATCCGTGGTGGGGAGACATGTTATTGGCCTATAATTTTTTGAACCATCTATTTCACCCATTTTTGACATAAGATTTATAATACTTTCAGTGATCCATTCTGAAACTTCATTGGGATTTCTAATAAGCATTGATAATGTATGTGCAAGTTTTTTTATGAATTGATTACAGATGATAGAGCCAAAAATTGTTTGCATGTCATTTTCAGAGGATTTCCATTTTTTTGGGATATCGTTAGAGCTTGTATTGTATTAATGGTAGATATATTTTCCCATTCTTGTAGATGTTTATCCATCATTCGTTCTTTTTCTCGCTGGATCCACCATGCATTCTGTGCATATTCCTTTGCCCAACTACTAATATTCTCCCAAAAGTTTTGCACTTTTTCAATAGATGTTTTTTTTTGACATCGATAAATGCTTTTCCAATTATTATTATTATTATTATTATTATTATTATTATTATTACGTTAGTGTTGCGCATTGACGTAGTTAAAGGAAAGTCTGGCGTCAAAAGACAGCTCAAAATTCAAGAACTTATCGAAGAATCATCGTGCAGTAAATAGGGCAGCTTTCTCGAGGTTTACAATCTTGGCCTCACTATTAATCTCCCGAGGCACTTATTCAATTTTCTAAGTTTTGTTACATGCGCACCAATTACTACAGAAATTCATAACTTCTTCAGATCCCTCGCTGGATTTTGATAGTTTTATATCTTTTCAGTTGCTTTGAAGTCCCTTTTTCTATCATATGAAAATCAAAGTCAATAATTTGACACTTGCTATGATCTCTAACACTAAAGCCCGGTTTTATGTATTCAACGACATCAACTGTACAGAAATAGGAATCCTACAATATCTTGTGACAAACATTTTCTACCATTGCCTTCGGCTGATGTCTATACCCCTTCTCTTTCACACTGAAGCGAACTTACGGCATATTTCCCAATGGATTCTCCTACCAATCATATCGTCGCAACTTGGAACATCCAGCGAGTAGGTAATTAACTGTCCCATGGAGCTTTCTACCCACCCCTCCTGCAAATGATTTCTCCTTGCGAATATATTTACCTTGGCCTATAGATTGTATCCATTCTGAGGGTCTTCTCCTGCACTGCAGAAATACAAGTGACTCTGCTTCTCTCTTTAGAAAACGACATTTTATCAAAACTCGCTTCTTATATTCAGAAGTTCTTCCTGTTTGCTGATAAATCTGACCACTGAGATTCTTTTATTTAACTTTCCATGACACGTGTCTTCACACTGCTTCTTTGCTGCGGTTACTGGTAGAATATTTTACGCTTACAAATCCTTACCCACGCCAAGAGCAGGTGTTAGAAGCAATTCATGAGAACTCTTACCATAATTCTTAAGTTTTACAACAGCCAATGACACAACTTCTTCAACACTCATTAACCATCTGCTTCCATCCTTTCTTGGAATAAACAACCTAAAAACATTATAGTTTGTATTCAGAGCCTTATGCATATTCATCAACTTACGCTTTTTTCGGTTTATAAGAGATTGCCCAACTAATAATTCCTTTGATGAAATTTTCAGCATTTAATTTTTGTTTTCTTCTTTACGAGTTTGAAATACTCTCCTTTAACTTTTTCTTTCGGTTAACTTTGCTTCGCTTCGTTGGCCTATAGAATGCCAAGATAATAATAGTTTTTTTTTCTACCTCTCTCTCTCTCACTCTCTCTCTTTCTTTCTCTCTTACTCTCTCCCTCAAACATTTCATGATTTCTCCATCCGGTAATTATATTCCATTGAACTCAACATTTTTTCCTCACCTTAATACTAAGGGTGGCACATATGTCAGTGCCATATTCCATCCAGATACATTCACTGAACAAACGCACAATCTGAATCGAAGAACATAAAGGTTTCTGAGTCCTGGCATAGAATTTAAAGTCGTCTAAATCGTGACTAAGTTGCCGTTATTTATTTTAATTTTTTACAAACTTGCAACCAAAATTTCCGGAACCGAATTCCGCATTTAATCGAAGCACAGTTTATCTTTGTCAAATATATATATATATATATATATATATATATATATATATATATATATATTTGTGTGTGTGTGAAAAGTATATATATATATATATATATATATATATATATATATATATATGTGAAAAGTGAATATAAATATAAATAAATATATATATATGTATAATTATTTATATATTATATGCGCGGTACTTATTAGAAAGCGCTCAATATCAGAGATAGAGCTAACATATTTGGTTGGATAGATGTGAGTTTGTGACCCTGGGTTTCACGCTTTAGCGATCGTCAGACAAACTGATTACTCTAATCAGTAATCAGTTTGTCTGACGATCGTTAAAGAATCTAAAAACACAAACTCACATCTATCCAACCAAATATATATATATATATATATATATATATATATATATATATAATTATTTATATATTATATTCGCGGTACTTATTAGAAAGCGCTCAATATCAGAGAGAGAGCTAACATATTTCGTTGGATTGATGTGAGTTTGTGACCCTGGGCTTCATGCTTTTGCGATCGTCAGACAAACTGAGTAATTTTTTTAAAAGTTCGGGTTTATGTAGACTGCGCATGTGTAAGGATCGTATTGACTGATTACCTATGTTTTCCTTTTTTGTAAGGTATTATTATTATTATTATTATTTCCTTTGATATCCGTTGTAAGCACATTTCCTTCCGGCTGCCAAATAACTTGATTTTTTTCACTGATTATTAAATTATTCTCATGTATTTTTTTTCAGATATCAAAGTGGCTAGGACTATTGGAATTTTGCCAGTATTTGAGATATATTAATACGGGATCATAAAGATCCTTTCAGAAATCATGATGATATGCCCTTTTGAAATAATATTTAGAAATTACCGACCATCTTATATAGGTTATAATACATTCAAATGAATCATTTGAAAATCTTTCAAGAGTTTTATAAATTCGTAAAGGTACCATATGTACTTCAGTCTAGTGCAGAAGAGTCATATGGACCTTATTCCTTCTCGTTTACCTTCTCCTAGACTGGTGACCGCCTCAAGGCAAGTGAGCCTAGTCTAACCAGCTATTTATACCATAATTAGATGAACAGGATTCATAGCGTTATCAAGGAGATTAACGTGAATTGAACGAATCAGAAGCAAACGGGTATGGAAGTCAGCTCGTTGGTTTCACTTTTTGCATCCATAACTCTTACACTCTCCACGCTCCCACAGAGAATTACATAAGCTATAAATGATGCATTTAATTAAACGAAAATATACCCCCATTAATATTTATCAATTTACTCAAATCTTTCCTTTTACAATACGGCTTAGGTAGATTAAAGACTATCGATAGCAACTGGAAAATACTCCATTATCTTTTCTCCATCAAATTCAGTTCTGTAATTGATAGAAAGCCTTCCAGTGTCTGGGTACTAACACATGCCTGTTGATTTTCTTGCCGCCGCTGATTGCTTTGATGACATATTAGTCCAGCGATTGATCTACATTTTAAGCCACACTTTTTGCAAACACCCTTAATTCTTACTGCATTGTTATTAATCCCTCCACTCAGTTGAAGTCAAGGAATTTCTTGTGTTTAGGGTTGGGGTGATAAGGTATTGCAAAGAACCAAACATACTTTTCAGAGAAATCAGCTGAGAAATTAGTGATCCAATTATCAGTGGTTAATTAAACTTTCAGGTGTTATGTCAGAGTTTTTCCTCTCCTGGAAAGATATTCTGACGAGAACTAGTTGTCCTCCATTCTTTTATAGATTTACGGCAAGTTAGGGTACCAAGGTGGTTATTTCTGCATCCCGTATATTTTGTCTACTAGATGTTCACACACTCTGCAAGAAATTTCTTCTGTTCTATTGCAGGACTTACTGGGTATGTAGCGAGCCGTCAAAGAATCATTTTCAAGCTACAAGTGTTTGACTGGAAGAAGCTGCCACCTGAGAACAAACCTGTTGTCTGGTCTGATCTGCAGTTTCTGTTAAATGGCAAATTGATTTATTTTTCGTCTTTATATTTTCCTTGTAAATATATACAATTTTGCTCTTATTAATCCCAATTGTGCAACACAATACTATTTTTTGTTCATATTTCTGAGATGAGGTATTATGTACATTATTTACGTTTGTCCTCATCTTTGACGCCATATTTATTACAACGTTTCGGCCGTTGTACGCTCCGGCCTCCTTCAGGTGGTTGGAATGTCGAACTGAAACCTTTATTTTGCTCACTGGAGTAGACTGTTGTAGTTCCACGTGCTATGTTTAATAGATGTCCGGTATCAGTTATCTCCTGATAATTTCTTTCTGAAAGTTCTTCACTGCCTTAACCGGGTATTGAACTCACACTGGTTGGGTCTTGTCACTGGATCTAACTAACGCCTTTATCCACTGCGCCATGTGTCCTTGAGGACACATGGCACAGTGGCGCAATAAAAGCTTCAGTTCGACATTCCAACAATCTGAAGAAGGCCAGAGTGTACAACAGCCGAAACGTTGTAATAAATATGGCGACAAAGATGAGGACAATAGTCCGAATAATGTAAATAATGAATATTGATTTTGTTTTTCATGTTAATAAAACAACGACAGATCACCAAAGCTGATGATTTATTTATTAATTAAAACGTTCAACCCGGCTATAAAAAGATGTTTTTAATTTGAACCTGGATAAAAGGCATTATTTTTTGAGTGTTTTAACAGAAGTTAACAAGTTAACAAAAGTACAATTAAGCAATCATCGCTACGTTTACAAAGACCGGTTATTGCTTTGCGTAATTATAACTTCTTTTAGGTACCATATCATAAATTATGAAATACATATAATCTGTAACATTTCAGGACGGGGAGGGGGCGTTCAAGTCTCGCCACAATTGTCTGTCCTTTGTAGTTCACTAACCCTCTGAAATCTTGCCGTCCTGGGTATGACGATAAACTACATCCGCTTCCAGGGTAAAGCGATAAATTACGTCCAACAGCAAGGCCTCTGATCAGGATGCTTTGAGGAGCGTGGAACCACCTCTTAATTGCTGGTGTTCCCACGTCCACCCTGACCCGGGGTGGTAGCACCAGTTAGGGTCCCAGCTATGGGCAAATAGTTGACTCCGAAACTGAGGTAAAAAAAAAATAAACATTATGAAAGTGTAAAACTAAGTTTTAATAAAAGAAATACTTTGCAAGAAAATATTACCACAAATAATTTTTTGAAGAAAAAAATAATACCAGCAGTACGTTTTTGAAAAATAAAAATATTACCAGCAATACAATTTTGAGGAAAAAAATATTACCAGAAATAGATTTTTGACAAAACAAAAATATTACCAGTAAAAAAAAAGTTGATGGCATGAAATGACCCATTGAGATTGATATGCTGTAAAACAAACCAAACCAAACCAAACCCAATTCTTGTTCTGTCAACCATTGGCGTAAGCCCTATCGTTAGGTTAAGCGCTTCATTCTCATCCGCTTCTTGCCTTTAGTATATCCCTTGTCTAATTATGTACCCTAGAAATTTCAACTGTCTCTTGCGCATGTTACATTACAAGTGTCATTTGTGTTTCCATTTTCTCTAAATTGCCATTACTCACATGTTCAGTGCATGTATTCTCATCGTCCTTCTGTAGAACCATATTTCTTTTGTCTAAATTTACTTCTTCGTTGCCTATGTATTGTTCGTTATTGTGGATGCGCTTTGTGGTGTAATTGGATATCGGCTCCGAGAACCGAGTTAAAATTCCAGTCGATTTCGTTAGATTCATTTACGCGCTAATACCCTTGGGAAAGATATGAATCCAACTCTGCCCCCCCCCAGCCATGAATTAAATAGCGGGACAGACTGGGTGCATTAGCCTTGGTTGGCAAACAGTCTACCGCAAAAATAAATTGCAACCTACTGCAAGAAAACATCTGCCTCGTCAGTCATGTATCGAAAGATAGATGGTCGTCCAAGCGTGTATGACTGATTGTTCTTCTTGATACAATTCTGAGCATAAAAACGACATTGTCTGTTCTAGTGTCTTTGAGAAATCCGAAATTTTATTGTCCTATTTCCGATCTATTCATTCGAATTTGAATGATCAGTTTTTTTTTATGTGGTTTATTTTAGTTCTGTAAGAGATTCGTTGGTTTGAAGTTTCTCGGCTTTTACGAAATAAGATAAGACCGAATAACATATTAT
The DNA here is from genome assembly GCA_903632075.3 of Acanthosepion pharaonis. Lineage (NCBI taxonomy): Eukaryota > Metazoa > Mollusca > Cephalopoda > Sepiida > Sepiidae > Acanthosepion > Acanthosepion pharaonis. The sequence continues at coordinate 2,034,817 of CAHIKZ030000161.1, read as the reverse complement.
ACGATTTTTGTGGACCTCACTGAGTGATTGTTAGTTTAATCTAGCGCCAGAAGAAGCAAAGGGAATCTCCAAAATAAATTAATGCTGTTGAAAATTTCAGATCTTACGTCATTTTAACATTATTTGTAGCAAAACGTATTTTCGTAGGTCATTTGTTTGTGGCCGAAATGCGGCTTGATTCTTAAACAGCTAAGAATTTTCTTCATCTTTAGTATTTGGTTATATAATGTGTACGTAAATAAGATTTTAGCAATACAGTTATTTAGCAATTTTTTAAAAGTAAATGGGAAGGATATACAGAAAGAAAAATATGTTCATGTGATTTGAATCGTGATATGAAAATAAATTAAAATGGAATAACCAAATTGTATATAATAAAGAAATGGAAGAGAAAAGAAGAAAAATGAAGGAATATAAAATATAGAACAAGTTGAAAAATAAAATGTATCAGATTGGATATATTAGGAATAAGTATTGTATGTAGCCGGAGGAGGTTGCTATAGGAATTCCTTCCAGCTAAAAAAAGTATTTTTCTAGATATTTCTAAGAGCCAAGAGTAAAGAACGAAAATTTTTTATCGAAAATGAAGCAAAAAACGAAAGAAAAAAGAAAACTATTCAAAATGAAGCAAATACAAACAAACAAGATTACATGAGGAAAAATAAGAGTGAATAGAAAGGAAACAAAATAAAGTGGAAAACTAAAACAAAAAACAGAAAATACGAATAAAAAACAACGCATTGAACGAAAGAAAAATAATAAAAAAAGATTTTTAAAATGTAAGAAAAAGGAAAAAACATGTCAGAGTGAAAAAAGAAAGAAAAACAGATATAATGAAAGAATAAAAAAAGAAGACAAACACAACCGCCAAGCAAAAAAGACGTAAACGAGCAAAATGTAGTCGACGGAAATAGGAAGAAAAGGAGAAAATAATAAATACTGTATAGAGAGAAATACTGAAAAGAAGGAAGGAAATCTAAGAGAAAGTGCGAAAGGATGACGTAAAGAAAAAAAGAGATGGACTGGAATTATAAACAAATTAAACATTATTTAAAGAATGAAAGGGAGAGTCAACAAATTTATAAGAAGCAAAAGAAATTTGTGGAAATGAAGAGAAAGAAAAATCCTAAAGAAATAAAGAGAGTAAGAAAGAAAAACAATAAAACAAAAGAAGTATAGTTTCTTTATATCTTCCTTTCCATCTAAGCCAACTTTGCTTGAAGGGAGATTAATTTTACACCAAATAGTTATGTTGCGTAACTCTCATATCATTTCTACTACAAGCGGATATTAAATTGTGATGCTTTTGGAATAGAAAATCGAGCACCGGTTTATTGTCTTTGCTGTACTATGAAAAGAGTTTTCTTGGCCTGTGGACTTTGGTTAAAATAGATAAGACAAAACAAAAATGGAGCGAGAAATGGTCAGAAATAATGAAAAAAATACGATTGAATGTTAAGTAAAACAAGCATAGAGAGAAAAAGAAAAGAAAATAGATGTTATATAAATAAGAATAAATAAATGGATGAGGAATGGGAAAAGCAGTAGAAAAAAAAACAGATGTTAAGAGGAACGAAGATGTAGATTTATTTGGAAGAACACTGATGAAAAGATAAGAAACCCGGATGTCGGTAATATTAAAAGTCAAGGCAAAGCAAATGCTATATTAAAATCAAGACATAGAAGAAAGCATGAAAAACGAAAAATGCTTTGATTGATGCGTGAAATACTTCGATTTTCTGGACATCACTAAACGCCTCAAATCTGCGAATCTTTAGCATCGTGGTAAACAATAAACAGACATCGTCCATCATTCCTAAATCAGACATTTTGAAATTCTTGAGATTTTCCTTGACAACAAAATGTGGATTCGCATACATAAAATCAAAGGTGATTCGCGTACATAAAAATCAAATGTGGTTCGCCATGTTGTAGATACATTATTGTTTGGTTCTCTATATATCACCATTACTTAACCTTGCTCTCTATTAAAAAAAAAAAACGTTGTAGGTCTATTAAATATCGTAGAGTTCTGCAAACATCAAGTTGTAGAACTATATAAAACTTTACTCTTTCCGTTCAAGAAGAAATAACTCTATAAAACTTTACTCTCTCCGTTCAAGAAGAAATAACAATATAAAACTTTACTCTTTCCGTTCAAGAAGAAATAACTCTATAAAACTTTACTCTCTTCGTTCAAGAAGAAATAACTATATAAAACTTTACTCTCTTCGTTCAAGAAGAAATAACTATATAAAACTTTACTCTCTTCCTTCAAGAAGAAATAACAATATAAAACTTTACTCTCTCCGTTCAAGAAGAAATAAACTAGTATTTATTCGCTTGTTAGAGAACGGATTTAATCCAGTTGAAGAAATGAAGACTTTTACCAAAGAAATACCATCAAGAGATTATAAGTTACTCTTAATATGAACACATAGACTTGCCCTCTCTCCCTCTTTCTCACTCTCTCTATCTCTCTCTAGCACTTTCTCTTCGTAGATGTCGTTGCCTTTTCATTTTTTAGGAAGACAACTAATTTAACTGTAATATACCTCTTGGCTCGTATCCATTTGAATCCCCCACATAATGAGTACTAGCGATTGACGTTCATCTCCACTCAAAGTCGGTATTGCAAGTAGTGATTTTTTTCGTAATCAATTAGTCCGTGTTTGAGAAATTAACGGAAAAAATTCCTGCTGCAATTAGGCCGCTGCCAATGTCACAAACAATTCTCAGTGAAAAATTCTTTACCTAAAATGATTCACATCATTTTTTGGCGGGTGTAGAATCGAATTTAAGATGACTAACAAGATATTTTAACTTCAAAGAAAAAGTATCAGATTATCCAAATCTATTGTATGAACTTACTATTGGAACAAAAGAAGGTGATTATAAGGAGGATAGTTCTCTCAGAGTCTTGGCAATATCTTTTTCAGGGAGACCAGAATATTTATTTAAAAAAAAACAAAAAACAAAGCCAAGTCTTATAACAATGACATGTTCTTAAATCTAAGGAAGACTAACTCGTAATTTAATTTTATGATTTTTGAATCTATTTATATTAAGTATTATCAGCCATCTTCCTAAAAGCAGAAGAAGCTAGGCTTAAATGTAACTAGCCTTTAGTTGTTATATATTTGTTATCTAACAGTTAGTGTTGATGTTTATTTTAGTCGTTGTTCACATTTCTCATCGTCTAGAGCTATCAAATTAGAGAGGGCTGATAAGCTGATTATGCTTTAATTTGTTAATTGTATTATGCATAAAGGAAAAAGACAATAGGAAAACTGTATTATTAGCCGGTGCGTTTCGTCTATTGTGGACTTTTTCAAGGCAAAAACGAAATGAATTTATTAAAAACAAAGTAACTATTAACAACAAACAAGATATCATTATCAACTAGAAGGAATTTAGGAACCGCGATTGTATTCATATTGTCAACTGAAAATTACGTCAAATACTGTCACGTATGGAAATATTGTTTTTACTTTTGTGTTTACAGATTCAGCTATTTTCTTTTGATTTCTTGATGCAGTTGTGTACATTGCTTGGGAGAGTAGTAATTCTGTTAGGAAAAGTGATTTTGGGAAAAAGCGTGCGCATAGATGAATATTTGCATAATATTCAAAGGTGGTATTAATATTTGCATAGGCTTCTTGACTTTCTTTTATTTTCGTCCTAGTCAAATTTCATTAAAATTAGACAAAGTGTTCTTTTGCTAGGGCCAATTTTTACGGCATTTTTATTAGGAAATTCACTGTTTGTTTTTGTACCTATTAATATATCAATCAGTGTATATAAAACACTTGAATATTATATTCCAACTATTATATGTGTGAAAAATCACAAACATTCATAATAGATTATAACAATAATATTAAATAAAGTTTAACATACGAAACACAATATGTATTTATAAAATTCACTAGAATTCATTAGAATTTTTTATAAAGAAACATCTCGGATATTTGGCAAAATTCTTATAGGTAAAGACCCTATGTGGGTGTGTCATTTTAAAACAATCTCTATAGGTAGAAAATTGTGTCACATGACTTGATGGTAAATAAGTAAATAGACGCAGGCTGGTTAGCAGCTATTACGTATTTTGAAATGAATGGGAGAAGAAAGAAGTACAATAAAAAATGTGATTATTAATGTTTGTTAAAATTCATAGAAAAAATGAGAACAAAGTGCACGAAAAGGAGGCATCCATACTTTGTTATTTCATTATTTACATTATTCGGACTATTGTCCTCATCTTTGTCGCCATATTTATCACTTTAAATATGGCGACAAAGATGAGGACAATAGTCCGAATAATGTAAATAATGTACATAGTACCTCATCTCAGAAATATAGACAAACTTTGTTATTTCAATAATTACGAATTTCCCTCAGCAAATGACTTTTTTTTTAGCCATATCCTTCACCTTTGAAAATTAGAACATGTTAAATAATAAGATTGGCATAATTTGTCACCCGGAGCTACTATCACTTGGATGAAAAGGCTTTTAGTATCATATCAGTTGGCAATTCCATTCTAAAAAAAAAAAGGTAAACTTTTTCTTGAAGGACAAAGTTTGCATTAAAGGAATGTTTCAAATTAAAGCTAGTTTATACTCTTGGGACATTGATGCCATTCTCGTATTGCCTATTAAGTATTCGTTCTGAAAGACTGTTGTTTGATAGCTTAACGTCTATTTATGAATTTCCTCTTGAATTTTATTAAGAAAATATATGAATTTAAATGCATTTAAATTATATATTAATAATTTTAATATGTTGACAGTTTTGTCGTTTTTCTATTGTTCTGTGCATTTTTCACAAATTTTGAAAACCTTCCAATTTATTAATTCATTATTGCGTTTGACATAAGTAATATTGTATAATGTGAACAATAAATTGCCAAGAGGAATCGCAGTATGTCGTGTGGAGGATGGAAAATTTGTAGCTAACGGACGTTACACAAGTCGATACTCGATCAATATCGGCTGGATCACCGCGGAGACGGGGAATGATGTTGAAAGACCCGAAATCCCAAATGAACCCCGGCTAGAATCATCACTGATGACGTGCACCAAAGCATCCGAGAGATGTATTTTACGAAACAATCAATAACTTGTATGGCAAATAAAAGTTATAATATTTGTAATTAATAATAAAATCGATTGCATCATGAACTGCATTTGAAAGGAACACAACTGGTATATGGGTGATCTAGAAACTTAGACTAGCCGAAATCTTTTTCGGCTAAACAGCAAAGAGGAACCCGGACGAAGGGCAGAGTCTCGTTCGGGGAGAAAGACTGATCCTGCACCCGTTTATACTCGTTCGAAAGGGAATATTTTTGGCCGAGCCTACGGGCTCGGAGAACTCACGTTAAACCCGACCTTTTGCCACATGCAACCCTCGTGGGGGAGTGGCTAAATATACTAGCAACTTATAAACTTAAATAGAATTATTTTTATATTTATGATCTGCATGGCTTTATGATTATATGAAAAAATGATTTTGGAAAAGAAATTGGTTGCTATACGTATTGTATATTTCCACCATTTGGTCTTTTAGAAAACGTTTGCAGAAATCTAAGCAGCATGAATATATATATTGTCTTAAAGATTCTTGTTTGTTAACTAACACTCAAAAAGATCTTCCAGAATTTACAATAATTCAATCAGGAAATCATCATCGACTCTAAAATAAACAACTTTACCGTTTACCCAACGAGATCAACACATTAATCCACCACTTGATATTGCCGTCTATGGACAATGAAACCAGTAACCCTCTCAACTGATTCATCTGTTGTGGCTGTACGATCTTCACAAAAAGCAAACTATTGAAGTGTCAGATGTCATGTACTTTTTTTGTGACTGGCACATTTCTATTATTAATGCTTATTTAAATGCAATATTATGACTGCTTTATGAATTTACTGATTTATATTTTTATATTCTCCTTCTTTTTCATCTGCTTTAATTTAGAAAATCCGCCTTCATGACATATATACATGAATTCTCTTTTCCTGATTAACACCCTTTTAAATTTCTCAAATCACTTTTAGTAACATGACATGAACTTACATCCATATTCTGATTTTGCCAATAATTTGTTTGTTATGTTTTGATTGTTCTCAAGTTTCTGTTCACGTTTATCGCGTTTCCAATCTTCAGTTCTAAGTAAAATATTTTAGAATGAATTTCTTTCTTTTTCAATGAATAACTGCACAATTGCTCATAAAGATTAACAACTAATATTAATTTTTATTTGTAATACGATTTGAAAAACCATGAGTTACACAATAAAATATCTCACCAACAAATAACATATTGCCTCAAATAAATTATTACTAATAAAACAGAATTTATGAGTAGAAAATCATCTAGTATAATTATGAATTGACAATCACCTAGGATACACACATGTGTGTGTGTATACACTATTTACATTATTCAGACTATTGTCCTCATCTTTGTCGCCATATTTATTAGATGATACATCAGTTATCTCCTGTTAATTCTCCTCCAGTGCCTTAAACAGGTATTGAACTCACACTCTTTGGGTCCTCTCACTGGATCTAACTAACGTCTTTTTCCACTGAGGACACATGTCACAGTAGATAAAGGCGTTATATATATATATATATATATATATATATATATATATATATATATATATATATATATATATATATATATATATATATATATATATATATATATATATATATATATATATATAATATATTGTTATTTTATGAAAATTAGTATATATATATATATATAATAAAATAACAATATATATATATATATATATATATATATTATAAATTTGATTTAAGATATGTTTTTTCCGCTACACAGTTCTATTTTAAATCAATTAATTTATAATATTATGCTCTGTAAATTTACATTGAGCACTATTTTGTAAAAATAAAAATATCTATAAGAACACCGGATTATATATTTTACTGTTCTTTCTTTATATATATATATATATATATATATATATATATATATATATATATATATATATATATTATTTTAAGAAAAAATTTCTATGAAAATTTCTCGGACATTCAGGGCCGTAAATGTTGTTAATACTGTTTATTATAAACAGAGCATTTACTTAAATATTTGTAGCTATAAAAAGAACGTATAAAAGAACGTATAAATATTAAATATATATATATATATATATATATATATATATATATATATATAATGTGTGTGTATGTGTGTGTGTTTGTGTGTGTATATTTTGCAGCTCCATCATATTCCACAATCTTCATAGGAAAATATGAGGAGACCTCATATTTATCCCTTCATTGCTAACGCCTGCATATTCTATGCAAGTTATATCGATGATATATTCTTCATGCACACGGGCGAGGAGAAACTCACTGAATTACTTATGACCCTGAACACAGTACACGACTCCATTAAGTTCGACCGCGAAAAATCAACAAGATCAGTAACATTTACATCGATAAAAACAGAAATTTACAAACGACATTACACACTAAAATCACCGACACCAACAACTCTCTACACTTTAATCTTCCCGCCTAAAACACTTCGAGGAGAATCTTCCCTATTCACAAGCATTTAGACTCAGGAGGTTATATTCTAATAATGAAGAACTAAATAAACACATTAAATGTCTCGGACATCAATTCAAATCACAAAGTTATAAACACCTAATTAGGGAAAAAATAAATAAAAGAATTTCCACACCTAGAGAAGACAGTCTAATGTAAAAAATTAAAAATAAATCCAGAGGCATCCCTCGAGAAATCACTTTCAACACCACTCTTCTTTCAGTATCTCAGATAATCAAAATGCCTGGCAAATATACATCTCAAACCAAACCTAAAAAAAATATTTGAGGAACCCGCCCTAAGACCTAAGAACATAAAGGAAATTACAGGTATTAACAAAATTTCATTTGATAAGGTAACCAATAAGAAACCAAAAATAAAAACAACAGGATATTCTCAATCATGTAACAAGAAAAGGAGCCCATTTTGTAACCACTATACACATAGCAATTCGTTCACCAGCTCAGTCAAATCTACTTTCAAAATCTACCACAACTCTAACTGTAGAAGTCATAACTTAATTTACCTATTAGAATGCAAACCCTGCCAGAAAAAATATGTGGGAAAATCTGAATGGCCCTGTCACTACAGAATTAATAATTATCGGAATCGGATCGAGTCGACTACCCACGAAAGATTATTACCTGTAAAACAACATTTCTGCCTAGGCCGACGATTGCGTCTAGCATAAAAACAGCCTGTCGCCTCTGACTTCAATGTTCACTTTTATATTTATATTTACATACGCTCTATCTCGGATATTGAGCACATTATCCCTTAAATATAGCAGACCTTAAAACTATATTTCTTCATATATATATATATATATATATATATATATATATATATATATATATATATATATGAAGAAATATAGCAATATATAAAGTCCAACGTTCACACCATTAATCCAACAGAGGGATCCATATCGATAGTAGAGCAATAATTATTTTATTTATTATAATTTTATCATATAGACAAAACCATTTTACTGACGACAAAGATGCAACTTCGTTTCAGTGCATTTCAACTAGACTTCGACGGGTGAGAATCGAAAAAGTTTATGAAGAAAATGCTTGTAGACATGCCGTAAGTAAAACGTCACTTCCTTTTTCCATTTGTTTGAGAAGATAAAATACACATACGCTTAATAAATAAAATTATATATATATATATATATATATATATAGCACTTAAAACTATATTTCTTTATATATATATATATATATATATATATATATATATATATGCAGACCGATAGTCGTCATACATACTGTTTAGAATAAAATAAAACAATAAAAACAAGGCGTCAAACACGGTAAATAGTAAGAAATAAAATTCGAATTAATAAATGGGAATTGGCATAATTTAAAAAAATAGAACGACACTGAGGTGTGATGCCCTTTGTGGTCGATCGGACTAAAGCACTCTGTATCAAACCGTTGTTTTTCCTACAAAGGATGCCGCAAGTTCGAACCTTGCCGGAGAGCACATTTTCGTTATTAAGATTTATCTAGTGAACAGGCTAATAAACGTAAAAACCCTACTTAACATAAAATGAAACCTGGGGTTCTATTTCAAATACATTTATCCACTAAAATAGCGATTAATATATATATATATATATATATATATATATATGTGTGTGTGTGTGTGTGTGTGTGTGTGTGTGTGTGTACATATATGTGGATAGTGAGAGATAGAGATTGATATATAGACCAAAATCTGGGGCAGATTATTGAATTTAATAATTAATAACTTCCATATTTTTTGCTTTAATTAACGTCTACTAACAGCCAATGCTGACACGATTTCAGTTGTTAGTGCATGGCGATGTTTTTACAGATTGCCTTACCGAAAATTTTAAATCCATCGCCGTTGATATTGTAGTGAGTGCGAAATAATAGCTACTTCTTTTCACCCACTTCAAAGTTGGAGAACTGACGACGAGAAGGGAAATAAATTCGAGAGCCTACATGTAACATTTGCCTCTTAGTGAAACTCACCAGTGAGCTGAGGAAGAAAAAGTAAAGAAATTCACGATCCTATGTGAAATTGTTTTTGGATAAATGAAAATCTTTTCTTCACAGAAATTAGCCGGTTAAACAAGAAGAATGGGGAAAGAAATTCGCAAATCTACTGGAAATTCTTTTTGACAGTTTTCTCGTTAGTTAAATATTATTCTCTAATACTATTATCGGCCTTTAACCAGCACGTAGCGCCTCAATGACTTTACTCTTTGTTATGGGCCAGGTTAGGGCCAAGGAAGAACAACACGAACACAAGAGTAGAAATAACGAAGGTATATTACACGAAATAATAATACAAGATTTGGAAGTTGTCAGTATGGCTGCCAGTCTGGTTTGTAGTGAACTACTATCGGCTCGGCTTGATTCGGTATCTACCCCCCACCCCCACCCACGAGGGTTGCATATGGTACAATGCCGAGTTTAATGTGGGTTTCCCGAGCCCGTAGGCTCGGCCAAAATATCCCGTAGAAGCCGAATAAACGGGATCGGGTTGGTCAACCTCCCCGAACGAGACTTTGACCTTCGGCGGAGCCTCGTCCGGGTTCCTCTCGTCTCAGCGGCAGAGAGTTCGATCGTCAAGCCGAGAAGCTCGGCTTGATTCGGTATCTAGCCCCCCCCCACGAGGGTTGCATGTGGCACATGAGTTTTTTACGGGGTTTCCTGAGCCCATAAGCTCGGCCAAAAATGCCCGTATAACCCGTTAAACGAGATCGGGTTGGTTTTCCCGAACGAGATTCTGCCCTTCGGCGGAACCTCGTCTGCCTTTCGCTCAGAGGCAAAAGTTCGACCGTCAAGTCGAGAAGCCGGCTTGATTCAGTATCTAGCCACCCCCCCACGAGGGTTGCATGCGACACAAGGTCATTTTTATCGTGGGTTTCCTGAGCCCGTAGGCTCAGCCAAAAAAATATGCCCGTATAACTCGTAAAAACGAGATAGGGTAGGTCATTTTCACCCCGAACGAGATTCTGCCCTTCGGCGGAACCTCGTCCGGGTTCCTTTCTGCTCAGAGGCAGAAAGTTCGACCGTCAAGTCGAGAAGCTCGGCTTGATTTAGTATCTAGCCACCCCCCACGAGGGGTTGCATGCGACACAAGGTCATTTTTATCGTGGGTTTCCTGAGCCCGTAGGCTCAGCCAAAATATGCCCGTATGACTCGTAAAAACGAGATAGGGTAGGTCATTCACCCCGAACGAGATTCTGCCCTTCGGCGGAACCTCGTCCGGGTTCCTTTCTGCTCAGAGGCAGAAAAGTTCGACCGTCAAGTCGAGAAGCTTTCGGCTTGATTTAGTATCTAGCCACCCCCCACGAGGGTTGCATGCGACACAAGGTCATTTTTATCGTGGGTTTCCTGAGCCCGTAGGCTCAGCCAAAATATGCCCGTATAACTCGCAAAAACGAGATCAGGGTAGGTTATTCACCCCGAACGAGATTCTGCCCTTCGGCGGAACCTCGTCCGGGTTCCTTTCTGCTCAAAAGCAGAGAGTTCGACCGTCAAGTCGAAAAGATCGGCTTGATTTGAGCCTCTCTCTTGAGAGGCGTAGTATACATAGTGTTAGGAAGAGTTCATTCTGTAGTTATAGGTAAGGACCCATGACACTCTTAATAGCCCAAGAAAGCTAAATATTTCATACTATCTTTTTTCGTCTATTCTTGAACAGATGTAAAGCATATATTCCTTTGGTAAAGAATGATCTTTCTTAACTTTTTCTTTAATTTTTTTTTTGTTTGCATATTATTCTGTGCGAGATCATTTAATATGTTGTATGAACATTTCCCTTAAATAACGATACGTCAAAACTACAGACTTTAATAATTCTGATATATTTTTCTGAAACGAGCTACTGGCGCTACTTCAGACTTTTACATCAGTGAATAAATGTCTTATTTTGTTTTCTTAAAATTACTCACGTGTTTTCCTCGTCATTATCATCCTTCATTTTTCTTCTTGGTGAGGGAAAATCAACTGTTCATTTTAATCCCTAAGACTCACACCACTATAAGATTACCATTAGACACAAGGTTAGATTAAGAAAGATGATATATTTCAAAGAAATTATATATATTAATGGGTTAATTTCTCTATAATTATTTTTGTAATTTTGGGTAATCCTCGTCGCCAAAATGTTAGAACCTAAGGAAGTTTACTGAATAGAATAATCAAACGATGGTTGTTAATGAACGATAACACTTAGAACAAGAACAACAAATATATGATTCTCCAGAAGCACGTAGAAGTAGTAGTCAAGTGCTAGAAGTGAGTCAAGTGAATTCCACTAGAAATGTCCAATTCTAGGATATCTACAAACCGCCCCACGCGGTTAGATGTGGCACTAGGCCGAATTTAATGTGGGGTATCCCAGCCCGTAGGCTCGGCCAAAAGTTTTCCGTAGACCGTTTATAAAACGGGATCGGGTAGCTGTTTTCCGAGATGAGACTCAGCTCTTCGACATAGCCTCGTCTGTGGATCCTCTCTACCCGGAGGCAGAGAGTTTGACCAGCACAGCTGGAGACAAATCTGCAACTCTGAGCCATATTACCGACCGCCCTTTGTAGCACAAGGCCGAATTTAATGTGGGGTATCGGACCCCATGGGCTTGGCCAAAAATTCTTCGTAGAATCCGTATAAAACGGGGTCGGGTAGCTGTTTTCTAAGACAAGACTCTGTTTTTCGATATAGCCTCGTCTGTGGATCATCTCTGCCCGGAGACAGAGAGTTTGACCAGCACATTTGGAGACAAATCTGCAACTCTGAGCCACGTACAGTATTCACTACTGTCTTATGGGAATGGCGGGATATCCATTATCTTCCGTAGGTGTGCTACAACATTATTATTATTATTATTATTATTATTATTATTATTATTATTATTATTATTGAATATAAGATAGAAACACTTTAAGAGATAAAGGTCTCTCTGGCCCGAAGTGATAAATTTTAATTTTAGGTCGTTCTTAATTTACTAAATCAAAGGAAAATAGTCCTATTAACAATCACTATATATTTGGCAAACATCATTTAATACATTTATTTTCATTTCACTACTCGGTAACCTTGATTTATTAGGAACATAAATTAGATTATTAAATAAACGTATACTGGTAGAAAAATCCCTGCTTGCAGAAAGAAAATTAATTTAGTAAATGCACAAAAAAGAACAAAAAACATGGCGTAAGACAAGGATGCAGCTTTTAATCATATTCAACCTTTATGAAGCAAGACTAAGAGAATTGAATGTCCTATCAGTATTCATTGTTGGTGGTCAAAATCTTAACAACATTAGAAATACCGATAACATAACATTGATAGCAAGAAAATAAACCACAGGAACGCGGACTAAAGGTATTAAAAGAAAGCGGGATAAATAGACTAAGCATCAATTGTAATAAGACAGAATGTATTGTTGTCAGCAAAAAGAACAGCCTAACAGACGAATTAAAAATTGGAAATTCAAAATTAAGCAATACAAGTATATATATATATATATATATATATATATATATATATATATATATAGGAATATGTGATACCTAAATCCGAAATATTGTTGAAATAACAAATGCTGCCATCATAAAGCTAAGCAAATACTGAGAAATAAGAAAATTTCGTTAGAAACCAAAAAAAGTGTCCTGAATTCTTATGTAATATCGGTCTCCTAAATGGCAGTAAATGCTGAACAATCTCCTCATAGACGAAGTAGAGATTTGAGGCAACAGATATGTTACTCTACAGAAGGATGCTGAGAATAGCATGGACAGAACATTTGAGAAACGACGAGGTTATAGAGGAAAGAGAAGCAATAATGGCATTATCGCAGTATCGGAAAAAGAGGGTTGAAACTTCTAGGATATATAATGAGGAAAGAGGGCTTAGAGAATTTGACAACCACAAGATGTATTGAAGCCAAGAGTGACAGCAGAAAGCAGCGCATAACATACCTAACTAGCTTGAATAAAGGGTTGTCATAAAGGGATTAGGGGAGATTGCGAAAAGCCATTTGCTAAGAGCTACAAACGAGAGAAAATTGCAGAGAGCCATGATCGTCCACGTCCTAGCGTGACACGGCACGTAGAAAACGAAGTCGTGTTACACAACACTGAATTGATGCCCCTTTTTTCTAGTTCACCTCTCTCTCTCTCCCACACACACATATACACAAACACATCCACACACACACATGTATATATAATGAGTATCTACTTAGATTCATAATTTCCTCTCTTTCTGTAGACTCTCTTTTTATCTCTATTTCTATTTTTCGCCTTCTTTTTCTCAATCTTTTTTTATCCCCGTTTATTTAAGTGTGCGCGCACGTGTGTGTGTTTGTGTGTGTTTGTGTGTGTGTGTGTGTGTGTGTGTGTGTGTGTGTGTCTGTGTCTGTGTGTGTGTGTGTGTGTGTGTGTGTGTGTGGGAGCCATTCTCATTCGTAACTTGAATTTCCCTAATCTATATCAACGCATAATTTATTCATTCCAGTGTTCAGCTTATATTCATACAAATACTATTCACCAAAAAAAATCACCTCAATTAAATACTAATATTATATATTCTCTAAAAAAATATTTGTCCAGGAGGTACTCATAAATGTGCTTGAATATTTTATACACTTCAGCATCTTTTATCTATCAGTGCATTTTTTATCTAATTTTATAAATTTGGTGGGCAAATTGAATTTTCTGGCATAATTTACCGGAATTGTTTGTGAATTTCAGCAAAACATTTGTTAAAGCGAATGATGGTTTCATTGGAGTCTCTGAGTTGCCATATTGATTTTTTTCTTATGTATATAGCTAGATAAATAATTATGTCGGAGAAAGATGGCAGTCAGTATTTATATAAGGCATCAAGTTTTATTTTTCAATGTAATTTAATTCCCTGTCAATGCACCTAATTCAACTAATTTTCATCATTGATACAGATCAAATATTTTGAATGTTTCAGTGACAGCACACAGATAGTAATCCACACACACAACACACACACACACACACACACACACACACACACACATATATATATATATATATATATATATATATATATATATATATCAAACGTCTATTAATTTATATAATTTAATTTTACAAATTTCCTTTTCGGAATTAGAGTTTCAGTGTTACAGTTAAATTTGCAAACTTTCTTGTTTATTTATGTTATTTTCTACTCCAGTATTGAATGTTGATACATTTGTTTTCAAGAATTATTTTACGTATATTTACACAACTCTCCAGTGAACTCACGTTTGATGGAACCAGTTTCAAATCAATCAGGATGACGTCATATAAACGGCTACACTGTGAAATGGTGATATATATATATATATATATATATATATATATATATATATATATATATATATATATACAGAGAGAGAGAGAGATTGTTTATTATTTAAAAAGTTATTTTTGTGGATACCCGTACATTGTAAAATTTGTTTTTATGTCAGCATTTTGAGTTCGTTTTTTTAAATAATTGTTGCTGGTCTAGGAAAGTGATTATAACTATTTTCCGTTCCAGAGATGGTTTGCAGTTTTTAATCTATTGTCATAGACTGATGATCTTTTCCTTATTTTCCATTATATTTTGGTGTAATTTGGTTTTTGTTTTATGTTCCCATATATCTTTTAAAAGATGTCTGTTATTCGCTTATTTACTAATTGGAAAACATTTTTTATTTACGTATTTCCTCAATTTCCAGGTCCTCTGTATATTTCTTCTTTATCTGCTGATTCTGCGGTGACTTGGTATATTATACTGTTTTTCAAGCGATTGCCATTTAAGGGACATTCGTACTTACCCTACAGTTACATGTGTGTTTGACTTGTGCGGGAGATTTTTTTGTAAATTTTTTGCTGTTTAGTACCTCAAAAACAAAACTATTACTCACCACAGAGAACCATCACTGCCACCCCCATTAGAATGTGTCACGCTCAAGTCCATGAGACCACCTTTTTGCGACTACTCGGTCTCACACTGACTGCTGGCCTGAGATGGCACAAATACATTGAGTCAATAGATTTATCCACTGCACGGAAATTTAACTCCTTGTGCCGCGCCAGGAAATTTTTTTCTCGCTGGAGTCGATCCTTCAAATCTACAAATCAACCATTCGCCCTTGCATGGAGTATTTCTGCCATATATGGTCTGGAGCCCCTTCTGTTTGTCTCAAGGTCCTTGATAAAATCCAAAGACGGATATGCAATGTAACTGGCCCTGATCTGGCATCTCGTCTGCAGTCGCTCTCTCGCAGACGTGCCGTTGCCTCCTTCTGTCATTTTTACAAATACTTGCACGGCAACTGCTCCGATGAGCTGCTTTCGTTGATTCCCAGACTTCATGAATTTAAGCGTTCAACTAGGCTGGCATCTCCCTCTTACTTTTTCACTGTTGAAACTGTTGAATGTAGACGTTTCTTATACTCCAATACCTTCATGTCTCGCACTTCTCGCCCGTGGAATTCCCTCCTCTCTTCCTGTTTCCCTGATAGCTATAATCTCCAACTATTCAAATGTAATGTCAATCAATGTCTCCAGATGCCCTGATCCATCTCCTATCCTTCTCTTCATCCTTTCCTCTATCACGCCTCTTCGCTCTCGCTCCAACTCTCTGTAACCCATTCCGTTTTTATCAATTGAATTTTCTCAGTAAAATTATAAGAAAACGTATTTTAAACTATAAATAAACATTAAAAATGTCCTATGGTTTCTTCAAATACTAAAATATCATCGTTAATTTAGATACGTTAATTAAATTAATATGTTAATTAAATTAATTTAATTAGTTTTTTAATAAATTTAATGTAAGCTGTAATTTAATTAAATATTTAAGTGTATGTTTAATTAAAAAAAAGTATCTTGTTAAATGTCGGCAAACGTTATTATTAACCTTAACGTAAAAGAAGATTTTAAGCTGTTTTTCTGCAATTTTTGTCTCGATAGAATCTTTAAGAACAGGATAGTTCATACTATTGTTTCTGTAATGTAAGTCGTACGTTTTACTCAGTATAGAGGTTTTAATACTGACAACGTTGTAAAGGTGCAAGAGGAGGAAGAAAAGGTTGCATATTATCAGGATATGTAGGATAGATGCTCGTCGTCGTAAAGAGTTAAAGTTTCTAGTGACAAGGGAGAGGCTAGCGGTGAAACGCTTAAAAAAAATATTATATTACTATGGTTATGTTCTGGGTACAACTGCAGTTTATTTTGACTATGTTTCTGTAGAATATCTTGCGGGGAGTGCTTGTTAGGTGGAAGCATTTATGCAGGAGTTTAATGAATATTTTTCCTACCTCTGTTTATACGTTTCTATTATACATTGGATTGAATAATATGAAGATTCTTTATTTGTCGTTTCTTTTTACTCTCTGGTTGTATGTGAATGTTGCCGAAATTTCATTATCTTTTATGACTATTTCAATTAATTACTGAGTTTTGTTAACATGACTTCATTAGAAGAATCGACATATATATATATATATATATATATATATATATATATATATATATATATATATAAAAAATAAACGTATGTCGAACATGGCCGGAATTCGACTGTTATTCGACTTATTGATATATATATATATATATATATATGTGTGTGTGTGTGTGTGTGTGTGTGTGTAAAATATATAGAAAATAGGAAAGAACTTGTTAGGTAAATAATTTCTAGAAAGTTCTGTCGTATTTTTGTTATTATTTTTTAAAAAACAGTGCTCGATACAAAAGTAGAGCCTGAATATAATTATCTATTTAAAAATATGATTCCAACGCTACATAAGAGTTCTCATGTTTCAAAACAAAAGCCGAAAACTTCAATATAATTATTTCAATTAAAGTACCAAGCTCTGTTTTAAAAAATCACTTGAAGATGGAACAGAGCTTGATACTTTAATTCAATATAATTCAAATAATTATATTGAAGTTTTCGGCTCTTGTTTTGAAACATGAGAACTCTTATGTAGCGTTGGAATCATATTTTGAAATATATATATATATATATATATATATATATATATATATATATATATATATATATATATATATATATATAAAAAGCACCGGGAACTGGCTAGTCGTAAACATATCGACCTTCAATTGGATAGTGTCAGACGCACGTCTCTTTGCACATCCGGCCGAAAGAAGCACATCTGGTAATTACCAAACTAAATTTGAACATTCGGATTATGACATTTAGATTCCTGCAAAACTCTCTTAATGGACATCATCAGTTCATCAGGATTCTTTTAAAACGACTTGTACATGTTTACCACTTAAAAGATAAAACATTCTACGAGGATGGATTCATGAATTTACCTCAAAGATGTAGAAATTAGTGAATCGATGTGGTTGAATATACATACATGTACCAATGCCTAAATAATCTATTTGAAATTCACTTAACAAACGCTATGAGCCTCATATATATATACACACACACACACACACATATATATATATATATATATATATATATATATATATATATATATATATATATATATATATATATATATATATATATATATATATATATATATATATATATATATATATATATATATATATATATATATATGTGTGTGTGTGTGTGTGTGTGTGTGTGTGTGTGTGTGTGTGTGTGTGTGTGTAGAGTGAAAGGGGATTGATGCATTTCAAGGTTTACAGGTAAAAGCTTAAGTAGAGGACTTTTTTTAACCGGAAACTCTACGAACAAAAAGGTATAATACTTGATGCCTTCTATACGAAATATCTTTACCTCTTTCAGGAAGTATTCATTTTTTTCTCAAGAGAAAGAACTTGGAAAAATAATGCCTTTTGGGTACATATAAATTCGATTAATATTGGCATCTGCACTGTGGAGAAAAGGCTGAAAAATCCCAAAAGGTAATAAATACAACTGAAAAGAAAATGATATAATACTCTTATTTTTTACAGATCCATAAATAAATCATTTCTTTTTTGTCCTATTTACTTGATATGATTTTTGTCTTTCGTACTGCGTAAATAAATTGATTCTCAATCTAATAGTATTTTATATCTGATTAGACATCTGTTTTTTAATATAGCAACTTTTTATTTTCAAAATTTTATTTCATATTACATTTTTTGTATTAGCAAAAAATATGCGGCTGACGTAACGCTTATCTTTGAGGCCGGATAGAATCGGTGAGCCATGATTAAGTTTTTTCCAATCTGCTTTATTCACTTTCGTACTAATGTACTTACCATTATCTTCAATTCCCCGTTCGATTGAGGTAGCATGCATTCCCTTTGCATTGCTGTTCTTAGAATAGACATAAACAGAGCCGAGATCACATTCTGTTTTACTTCGTTGAATTTCACTTTTCACAAACGATATTACAATTATAAGACATCCATTTTTTTTCACCCAGCCACCTAGCAAAGATGGACGGTTATTATAACCTCGTGCGATAACCAGTCAATGACAGCCATGAAATTAGAATGGCCGAGAAAACAACAGGAAACTACTGCCCTATATTTCACAAAAATAAAAGCCAATTCACATATAATAAATGTACCATATTTACCTATGTATAATACGCATTCATCCATAATACGTACCCCTAAAATTGCGCAGAAGGTGTGGGGAAATGCTTCTACTCACGCATAATATGCACCCCTTGTTTGGTAATATCTTCCTATAAATTGTACCTCTCCAATTTCAATAAGGCCACGTTTCCTGCTCTTATTAAAAAATGGTTTTAAGCATAGAATAATATTATTCTAATTTAGTTTTCAGTTAATTTTTTTTTTATTTTACATCAAATACAGTCATATGTACCTAACAATACTTACAATTAGTTACTGTTAAGTCGGAATCTCCGAATGTTAATGTCAAATTTTCGTGTTTCTGGTGAGTAGATATTTCGCAACTTAAATTGACCTATGAAACGGCATATTTTTTTTTAATTTGTAGCTGTGCATAATACGCACCCTTAATTTTGCTTATTAATTTTTTTTTAGAAAAAAAAGTGTATTATACAGGGAAATTACTGTAATTTGTGAGAGTGTGTGTGTGAGAGAGAGAGAGAGAGAAAGCGATAGAAAGAGAGTGAGAAATAAAAGGGAAGAATGAAAATCGAACGCCAGTCCTATTAAGAAAGGTAGTCGGATACAAGTACAACTAAAAACAAACACATCATCGTCATCATCATCATCATCATCATTATCTTCCCTTCTACTCCCTTAGACACGTAAACTACACTGAGGAATATGGGGTCACAGCTTTCAACAACACTAGGTGTCGCTGCTGCAGTTTCAAAAGCAAGTAAGTTTTTTATTGGGCAGGGGGTTTTGCTGACCAAAATTTTTGTGCCTATACCGTTCCCAAATGGTCCCACATCCATGTTCTGACCGGGCACGACATTGCTTAACTTCTGTGATCAAACAAGGATCGGCGTTTAACTGTGACTTTACCGTAGATATCTCTTTTCACACACGCACACACACACACACACACACACACACACACACACATATATATGTATGTGTGTGTGTACATATATATATATATGTGTGTGTGTGTGTGTGTGTGTGTGTGTGTGTGTGTGTGTGTGTACACCGTTTCAATATCGAGCTGTTCATGCTTGAACCTATTCTTCAGGCCATCATGAACTTTGCCTTCAAGTAAAGACAGTCTTTCGCCGCTCTGTTTTTGACCTCAGTGTTGACTTTTATATTTAAAACACTCTATTCCTTATATTGAACACAATTTACTCTCTGGATTGAAGGAACATTTCATGGAAACATCAACATTTTAATATTATTGACTGGGTAGGAATATGGTCGTTAGTAAATGGAACAAGTTAATTATTAAAGAACAGAATAAAAGCGTTACAAACAAAGAAAAGTCTAAGAAACTGTTACATAGCATAATTCCTCATATATGGCAGTGAACGTTGGTCAATTTCCTCACAGATGGAGAAGAAACTTGAATCAAGAGAAATGTAGTTATACTGAAAGATGCCGTGAATACCATGGACTGAACATGAGCAACGACGAGACAATGGAAAATTTTGTGATGTCAACGAAAAATCGTTGCCACTTTTCTGATGTCAACGAATATTCGTTGTCACTTTTGTAATGCCCGTTGTAGTAGAGACTTTTAATTGCAGATACAACAATAGTAATGCCATTGAACAACAGTGGTGCCAGGCGCCTTCGAATAACAATCGCAATAATAGTACTTGCTCAATAATACTCGCTCGGAACGTTAGATGTATAGTGATTCGAATAGAGAAATAGTATAGTGAATAGAGTAGAAAATAGCGGTCTCCATAATAATAGAGGATAGAGTAGAAATGGTGATCGGTATAGTAATAGAGGATATAGAAATAGAGGTCAATTATACACAGGGTACCTTCCATATATGCGTTTCTCTATGGTCAGTGATCCACTTAGTTCAATAAGAGGATCGCTTGTGCTTGCTCATTGTCAATCTATGTTCAAATTCAAGTCTCTTCAGCGACAGTTTATTCCTATATAACAGAAACAAAAATTGATACACATATTTAACATGAGAAACAGTTGAAATTTCTGAAGGATATAATAAGGAAAGCAGGCTTGTAAATTTTACTACACACTAGCAGATAAAATGCAAGAGGGATGGATGAAAACAACGCATAACATGCATGGAGATCTGGATGGTGGAGCAAGGTTTAGGAGAGATAACGAAAAGACAAAATTTATTAAGAGGTATATGGAATAATTTTGATTTGATTATCAGTGTGCGGAGAAAAAATATGCTAGGCAGCTGTGTAATTACTAATTTTCTATAGTTACGTTTTGTCTAAAACGGAAAAAATTAGTTTAAAGATTAGCAAGAAAAACGATCTCTTAACAGATACACATGTTGTTGGATATATGTCGTATTTCTGAAGTACGATATAATTTATGGCGTCAACTAACACTAAAGGAAAACGAAGAAGGATATGGTGGTTCTATTCAATGGTCTGTGGATTCATGAATCAGCAATTAACAATTTCCTTTTAAAAATAATTTTCTCCCACCAATAATTTTCAGTGCGTATTTTTCATTTGGTAATGGGTCTGCAAAATGTTAAGTTGGGACGTCCTTTCATTCGCTGCAACCGATCCATCATTCACAAGAAGTCAGTTAATTTTCCCTACTGGGGATAATGAAATAGCCAATGCAGACTATGTGTCTTTTGCTATTTACTACTAGTAGAAAATCTTTCTCCTAGTAAAAAATAAACAGAAGAGTTCACTTACTAAGGAAACAAAGTGACATCTGCGCATTGAGCTGAAGCCGGCTTTGCAGACTAACGCAGGGACTCAATCGATGTGGTCCATTATGGAAAAAACGATTGTAATCGCCAAGCAGTCTAAAGCTAGAAATGCTGGTTTGTCTCACAGATGAAGAAGATACATGATTGGAAAGTGATATGTTTATACTGAAGAATGCTAAAAATATGATGACAGTTATGGAAAAGTTATCAGGAAAATAGGAACAATAAGAAAATTTATACTTACAGTCAGAAAGAAAAAGATGCAATTAATTTTCTGGAGTAAATAATGTGGAAATAGGGATTAGAGACTTAAACATCCACATGAACATTTGAAAGCCAGAGAAACAGAAGGTTACATAGAGGAACTTGTTTAGCGAGTTTACATGAATAAATGCCAGAATAGAAACAAAGATTGATACTAAAAGTAAAACATTACATTAACAAAGTCCGAAAGTTCTGGCTAATCAATGACGCCATTGTCATGCAGGCTCTTGGCACATACAGAAGATTAAAAGCAAAAAAAAAAACTTATTAGATTAGGATATCTTAGATATCGTAGAATTTTCTGATAGGATGTTCTCAAAAATTAAATTCTCTAAAACTAAAAAATAGAAATCGTAAATGTGGGAAAGCTGATCGAAGCTGTAATCTAATTCACGTCCATAGTATCCAGATAGAGACATTTATGACAACAAATATATTAAAACTTTTATTTCTTCTACAGCTCATTTTTTACAGTCAAAAGCTGCAAATTTGTAATTATTTTAATGTTTGCACTGAAATCAAAGTTTAAAAATGGATTTATTTTTAAGAGGTTTTGGAATATTTTTTGAAATTAAAGATGATTTTTTTCCTCTGTCGGACAGTGTATTAGATCATCTCAGACTTAGAATACATTTAATTTTAACATGTCGCCAAACCAGATGTTTGATCTCACAGGAAAGGATTTGTACTGCGTTGACAGCGAAAAATGCTTTTTCATATTTATTTATGTTTGAATTTTAAACATAATTTGATAGGTTTGTTTTTCTTGTCTACATGGTAAATTGGAAAATACGTGCACGTTTATCAAACATAAATATATATGTCGATATTTACACACATACGCACGTACACATACACCCACACCCACACACGCACACTTACACACACACAAACACCCCAACCCCACACCACAAACACATATTATTATATATATTGTGTGTATTTAGGCAGCATTTTTTCATTCATACATGTTTCATTAAATAATATAGGCAAGTGTTGTCTATTTATTTTGTGTAAATTCTTTTCATAACGTCTGATAAGCTTAATAACATTAACATTAACATTAAACGAAGAAAGAAAATCACAATATTGATCCATATTTTTTAATCCAATCGAAGCTTTCGGCTTACAAAAGCCATTATCAAAGATGTCAATTACTGTACAATATATTGAGCAATATACGGACAAGACAGTGATGATAGTCTGTGGTTGTTTACATAGATGATTTCCTAGCAACGATAAACACGTGCATATAAAACGCTGGAAGCGAAAATCGCACCGCAACTCATGACGTCACACATGACCACGCGATAGTGAATTCGAGAAGTATTAAGTATGGGAAGCCGTTGGTATAAACCAATGGCTTCTGTTACCAATTATAGACATTTAACATATGGATCAGTATTGTGATTTTCTTTCTTCGTTTAATGATAATGTTATTAAGCTTATCAGACGTTATGAAAAGAATTTACATAAAATTTACATATGGTTAAATTTAATGATTAAACCGTTAACTCCTGCCTATGGTTTAATAATTAATCATTAAATTTAACCATATGCCTATGATTTAATAATTAATCATTAAATTTCTAAATAATGAAAAATTATTAAACCATAGGCAGGAGTTAACGGTTTTTTGCAGACATCAACAAACTTTCGCATTAAATAATTAGCATATAAAAAAGAAAAAAATCCCATAGCTAAGTAAAATTCTTAAAAGCTTAGCCAAATCATTAAATAGGAAAAACACTTTTTGTAGTCGTCAAAAAACAAAAAAAAAAAAAACAAATTGAAATTCAGTGCAATGCGATCTGTATATAAAACACCCAATTGAATAAACAAATAAATAAATAGATAATCAGATGGACAATAATAAAAGACAATTCCCCAGACACATAACGACTGTAGGCGCGCCATAAAAATATCCTTCACTGGGAAGTAACTAAAGGGTGACCGCAAACATTAGCCTTGAAATAGATACCCTACCCAACCTTAGCAAAACCTCTCAGAAGATGATGAATCTATTGATAAGAATTAACTCTCTGACCACTTAACGAAGGAAAATAGTCGAGCCACTCCCACAATAACGAATTCTGTAACGGACCGTGCCTAAAAATACACGTAAACTGAGAGATAGCTTATTCCTAAAATTTCGCTTGAAGATGAAACGGGACTAAACACCACAATCCAACTTAATTTTAATAATTATTTGGATGATTTCAGCTCTCGTTTTTTAAACATGAGAACTCTTATGTAGCGAAGGAATCATATTTTTAAACAAAAAATATTATTATAATATATATATATATATATATATATATATATATATATATATTTATTTAAAATTATTTATTTAAAATATTTCCAACACGCTACATAAGAGTTCTCATGTTTCAAAACAAGAGCCGAAAACTTCAATATAATTATTTGAATTAAATTGAATTAAAGTAAGCTCTGTTCCATCTTCAAGCGAAATTTTTTTTTGGAATAACTTATTTCTGAAATTTACGTGTTTTTTATCGAGCACTGTTTTTTAAAAAATAATAACAAAAATACTAAAGAACTTTGGATTATTTACCTAACGTGTTCTTTCCTATTTTCTATATATTTTTTACACACACACACACACACACACACACACACACACACACACACACACATATATATATATATATATATATATATATATATATATATACAGGCGTAGCCTGATAACAGTTCCATTGTCTACGGGCGTAGATCCATTGCCTACGCGCACAGGAGATTTCTTTCCATTGCTTAAGGGCGAAGGTCCACAATCTATTGGCGTAGACTGAATACTTCCAATTTCAGTGCGTAGAATTATTCTCGTTCTACTGACTATGGGCGTAAACTGCTTTATGGGGTTTACTGCTAACGCGTGTAGAATGTTTCTCGTTTCATTGGTTTCAGGTGTAATTCCTCAGTCTACGGGGTTTCTCAAAAATACGGGTATAGACTACTACTAGTTGCACTCACTACGGGCGTAATTTTATTTTCTTCTGGTTCCAGTGTCTATCGGCGTTGACTGCCGCTACATTCCATTGATTACGAGCATAGACTGCTTCTCATTCCACACTTACTTACGGGCGCAAATTTGCAGTTTGCTACCCGTCCCACAGCCTCCGGGTGTAGACCCACTGCCTGCGGGTGTAGGCTGCTTCTCCTTCCCATGTCTACGTGCGCATAATTTTTCTGGATTCACTATCAACGGGTGTTGACTATTTCACGTATATTGCTTCTCGTGCCACTGCCAACGAGCATAGAACGCTTTTTGGAGTCCACTGTAATGGGCAGAGACAGCTTTTACTGCCTACGGGCGTAGATTGTTAGTCGTTCGAATGACTACGGACGTAGTCTATTTCTCGTACCACTGTCTCCCGTGTATCCTGTTTCTTCTTCCACTACCTACGCCCGTAGTTTGTTTCTCGTTCAACTGCCTACGGGTATATACTACTTTTCAAGTCATTGTCTACGGACGTAGATCCATCGCCTATGGGTGTAGAGTGCTTCTCCTTCCTCTGTTTACTGGCGTAGACTAATGCCTACGTACGTGGACATTTTCTCGCTCCATTACCAACTGGCGTTGACTACTTCTTGTTCCAATGACCAGACGTGGGTATAGTTGGTTTCTCGTTCCACTGCCAACAGGTGTAGACTGCTTCTCGCTCGACTGCCTACGGCCTAAAACTGCTACTCGTTCCAGTGCTTACGGCCGAAAAAAGCTTCTCGTCCCACTGCCTCCGATTGCTTCTTGTTCCTCAACGTACGTGCGTAAATTAAAATGAATCTATTCATTACAGGCCTAATTTCATTGTCTACAGGCGTAGATGCTTTCTTTCCACTGCAAAGGAGCGTAGATCCAAAAAATACGGACGTAGATTGATTTTCGTTACACTGCCTACGGCAGAGTCCACTTCGCGTTCCGCTGACTACGTGCGTAGATTACTTCTAGTTTGAGAGAATACGGGTGTAGACTGCTGCTCGTTCCATTGACTATGGTCGTAGAGTGCTTCTCGTTAAACCTCCTAAACTGCTTCTTATTCCACTGCCTACGGGGTAAATTTCACTGTCTACGGGTGTAGACAGATGACCTTCCAACTGCCTACGTGCGTAGACTGCTTTTCGTTGCACAGCCTACCGGCGTCGACTTTCTCGTTCTTCTGTCTACGGAACTAGACTGCTTCACGTTCCTCTGTCTACGGAAGTATACACTATCTCGATCCACTGCCTACAGGCATAGACTGACTCGCGTTCAGCTGCCTTCGAGTCTAGAATGCTTCTTGCTCCACTGTCTATGGGCGTAGTCTGGTCCTCGTTCGACTGTCTACGGAGGTAGACTGACTCTGTTCCAGTGTCTAGGAGCACAGAATGCTTGTCCTTCTACTGCCTACGGGCGTAGAATGCTTCACGCTCCGCTGTTTATGGGCGTAAACTTCTTCTCTTCCATTGTCTATGTGATTATACGTCTTAGATTGCTTCTCGCCTCACTACCTACGTAGTTGCTCTGTCTACGGGAGTAGATTGCCTTTTTCCACTGTCTATGAGCATAAACTGCATCTCGTCCTACAGGCTACGGGTGTAGATCGCTTCATTCTACCGCATACGGGTTTAGTCCCATTGCCTCTTTTTCAACTCGTAGACTGGGTGTTTTTCTACTGAGTACATGTGTTGTTTCACTCCCTAGGGATATAAACGGTTTTTCATCTCACTGCTAAAAGGCGTAGACTGCTTCTCGTCTCACTACTTACGAGCGTAATTTCAATCTCTACAGGCATAGACAGCTTCGGGTTCCAATGGTTAAGGGCGTAGACTACTACTCGTTTTACAGCATATAAGCGTAAATTTCTTCATTTCTTCTGGTTCCACTACCTTCAGGCGTAAACGTCTTCTTTTCTGGTACAACTATATAGGGGTGTAGATCTGTTGTCTATTGGCGTAGACTGCTTTTCGTTCCACTACCTACGAACATATATTTCTAGTTCTAAAGCCTCCGGCATAGACTGCATATAATTCAATTCATAAGTTCAATGCCTACATAATTTGTTCCACTCCCTACAAACGTATCATGCCATTGCTTAAAAGCGAAGACTGCTTCTCGTTCACTTCCGGCGTGCCTAGTTTCCATGGTTACGATCGTAGACTGGTTCTCCTTTTAATGCTCACGGGCGCAGTTCTACTGCCTACGGGCGTAGTTCTAATAGCTGCGGGCGTAGACTGCTTCCCGTTCCACAGCCTACGGACTTAGACATACTTATATATGCATATAAGGCTGCAGATATACGCGATGTATTAGGATTATTGATTAAATATATACTTGTCACCATTACCTACTTTACAAAAGTGCATATTTTTGACTATTGTTGAAATGATTTCGCCATTTTTATCATGATTTTTGTAACATTATCAACACATTTCCCAAATACATCAATGGAAATGTTAATCGAACAAATTGTGGTCGTAATAATCGGTATATAAATTGTTCTTGATTGAGTTAACATCTTTAATTCATACATTTTAGGTATATATATATGACGATTGGGTCCAGCATGAAACAGCCTGTCGCCTCTGAGTGTTGACTTCAATGTTCACTCTCATATTTATATTTACATGCGCTATATATATATATATATATATATATATATATATATATATATATATATATATATATATATATATATACAGAGGCATCCCTCTAGTAACCACTTTGAACGCCACTCTTCCTCCACTATCTCAGATAATAAAAAGTCGATTGGAAATACTACTTCTAAAACCAGATTTAAAAATTTTGTTTCAGGAAAGCGTAGATCTAAGAACCTTAAGGAAATTATAGGTAGTAACCACATTTTAGATGATAAGGTAATCCATAATATACCAAAATAAAACACTATGATTCTCCTCTGCATCTAACAAGAAAAGAAGCTTATTCTGTAGCCACATTAGACACAGGAATTCATTCACTAGCTCAGTCACTAAATTGACTTTCAAAATTTACCACAACTCTAACTGTAGAAGTCATAACATAATTTACCTATTAGAATGCACTCTATGCTAGAAAAAAATATGTGGGAAAATCTGAATGCTCTTTTTTCTAGAGAATTAATAATTCTAGAAATCAGATCAAATTGGCTCTCCATGAAAGATTATTACCCGTAGAACAATATTTCCACCTAGAAACACATGATTTTAAAAGTCATGCCAAATTCACTATAACTGAAAAAATAGAAATATATAGAAACGATTACATTCGAAAATTTCTCGAGGAACGTGAAGACAAAATGAATTTTTCACCACAAACCATTTCGTCCAGACGGGCTTAACCATAAATTTAACATAGATAGAATTAATATATAACGCATAAATCAATCCCTGCCCATACTTCTCACCCACATAAGACAAACATGCTTGCAGAGGTGTTGAGGTCTCACACTTATAGTCACACCCATACTAATATATACACTTGCACAGATCATTCACGCTCCCAAAGAACTAAATGATAACATACACTTAACACACGCACACATCCCCTTCCCAGCAACCAATAAAACTTTCTAAATTACCAAGGGAATTATGAGTCGCATGGATCTCTTCAGGCTCTATCTTAAGAACAACGAACAATTGGCCGTTTAACCAACAAAAGGACTGACCAAAATTTTCGATAAAAAAACAAAAAAAAACAAATGAAAACTACCGATAAAGTTCATTTTCTTCAGAAAGTTATTCATTCCCGTAATTTACTGCTACTAACACGCAGGAAGTTTTTTTTTTTTTTTTTCTGATGATGATGACCTTACTGACCGAAACTAACTGAGAAACGTAATAGAAATAATAGAATAAAAATATTAATATGCAACCCAGTGTGACTAAAAATTTAATTTTTTTAAATTTTAATATTTTTTTTATTATATATATATATATATATATATATATATATATATATATATATATATATATATAACCGCCACGTGCTTTTGACCACTGAATCCTGTCTATGAACGAATATATATATATATAAATAGAGCATTTGCTTATATATGTTTAACATAAATAAAATACATATATACATACCTATATATATATATATATGAATCGTCATTTGTTTACATTAGATAGACATGGAAGATGTTTATAACAGTAACAAATATATATATACGCACATACACACACATTCAGGCCGGTATACATATATATATATATATAAAATGTCTTTTAATTATATATATATATATTATTATTATTATTATTATATATATATATATGAGTTAGATAGACATGTGAGTAACAAATATATATATACGCACATACACACACATATATATATATATATATATATTATCATTATTATTATTATTAATACAAGTATCTGGTTTGTTACTGAGCTGATTGATGTTACGCACATACACACACATATACACACACACACACACACATGTATATATATATATATATATATATATATATATATATATATATATTATTATTATTATTATTATTATTAATACAAGTATCTGGTTTGTTACTGAGCTGATTGATGTTACCTTCAGCATTCCGACTCCAGAGTTTCGTAATTGCACACCCACTCATCAGGCGGTATCAGCCATTTTCATTTTTTCTTCAACTGACTTGACAGACTGAATTTCTTAAATCGACACATCTTACTAACTGTAGCACTGATACTTGACATTAGAGATGCTCTCTTATCTGAAGCAGACTTCATAATTGAGGTCTTCAGCCTAGTTACAGATCCCCGAAGATAGTGGAAAGCAGCTTCGACGTAGTACTTAAATCCTTCCATTGCTGTGATACGCATTTTCCTCTTTCATCTCTGTAGCTTAACGGATTTTGTGTGTGTACACTTGCGCACTATCCCCAAATTTATTTCCAGGAATGCTCCCATCATTGGAAACGAGATTTGATAAAGTGAATCGCTTTAGAAACAGGACAACTTTGTAGGAGATTAAATGTCGAATTGATATGTGCTGTAGGTTTCTTTTTATAACACCAGTCCTGATAATTTTCGCAGCAGATATTGTATATATTTTTGTTACTCACACCTGATCCTCTAACTCATCTATATCTTCTGTTTCTACCTTCATATATACTGTATATAATTTCGAAAACTTACTCTTAATGCATTAATAAGAATAGTGACAATCAATAGAATTAGATCTTAATCATCTGACTCGGCTTTCTACTGAATTCGAAGATGGAACATTGCTTTTATCATTTAACATTTATAATATTTTAATTATTATTATATTTATTGTTCGTACTGACGCCTCGTTAACAAATTGGCCTTGTAGATCATCAATATAAAAATTAAGATTTCGATTTTCACTGAATACCTTTTATTTGTGGCAATATATTAAATATATCGTGGCTTTATATATAATTATATTATGTACAGAATACCACAGTATTTTAAACTTAATCTCTTCTCCAATGTTACACATCCATCAAGGGTTACACATACGCAGTCAACATCGGTACAACTAAATTTCTGCACTGTCATTAAATTTCAATGTCTTCTATCCAAATTGAAATTCCCATATTTGCCATGTTACTTAAGGCATTTCCCAAGGGTAATAACACAAAATGAAAACAATAGACTCGGCTGGAATATGAACATAGCACACCTTATTCCGTATTCTATGCCGATAATCGTTACAATAGTCGGATAATAATTGACAATTTTCTCACAAAAGGTATTAGACTCATTACACTGGGCAACAACAAAAAAAAAAACAATTTTGTGAGTTGTCTATATTTTCCAAATGATTTAGGACAATTTTTCACCGCTGAAGCTGAAAATGACACCCGTTTCTCTCAATCACGTCATGTTTTTGTGATATTTTGAGTTCTTAAAAATCCGATCTTGTGACTGCATCGATCTCTGTGACATTATCGTTTTAATTTTGTTAATATTTCTCATACAAAATAAGCTTTTAAGAGAAAAAAATATTTTCTAATACAATTTATCTATTAAATGTCACAAACATCTATTACAATAAATTGAATAGTATACATTGATAAATGCAAGTACATGTAAATTGCATGTTATGTTATCATTATTCAAAATTCAGTTCTTGAAATTCCATTTATTCAAAACCTTAGAATGATTAGCGGCAGGGATGTCTCTCTTCAAAATCCAAAAGTAATCAGCCATTATGACTGCATCATAGCGTACCTAAAACCTGGTCACCATCTCTTTCATGTTCTGATGGAATCTCTCCGCCTGTTCGTCCTCATTGATCCCAAATTCTCAGGAAACTAATCCATATGTGAGAATAAATAATGCATTATGATCCTCATGTTGCATCCGAGGTGTCTAAAAGGACTCAGCATATTGATGACAAGTTCCGCGGAGTTCTTGTCTTTGTTGTCAAGAAAGTTCTTCACGACAAGAATATAAGCCATCCATGCTTCCAGTTCCACTTCGTACACTGAGTTTTCAAACTCTGGATATCTGATGAGCTGACGGATTTGAGGGCCATCAATGATGTCAGTTTTCAACTTCTCCATCATCAATCCAGGAAAACGCCTGGCACAAGTGAAGCAGCCACTATCCTTGTCCAGAACTTTGATGAACTGGGTGATCAGGTTGAGCTTGATGTGCAGCGGTAGGAAAAGTATCCTGTCTCTGTCCACCAGAGGCTTATTGATGATGTTTGTTGCTCTGCAAGACATCAATTCCTCCCCAACAAGTCAGTCCTTTTTTCTGCAATACAGAAATGTCCCTATTATCCCACATGTACAGAAAGCATGGATACTTGGTGAACCTTGACTGTTGTCCCAACAAAAATTCAAAATCTTCAGGACAATGCGAATAAACGACTCATTCGGATCATAAAGAATTTTCTACAATACATACTTTACTGCTTCATATTTCTCCTTCAGTGTTCGTTTGCCGCTGTCAATGAACAATCTTTTGGGGTACATAGTGTGCCACTTCAATGTTGTGCGCAATATCTGTACAATCCTTCTCTTCAGTGAAAAAACGGAGATATTCTTCATGCCCGTTGCGGTACAATGTGATATGAGCACTGTCGTTGAGGAGTGTTTTTTTTCCCTTTCAGTCTAGATGACAATAGGTTGTCAGAGGACTTTGGGAAGCTGAGATTGTGAATGAAACCGTTTAGTTTCTTTTGGGATAAAGGATGCGGAGTATCATTGTCAAAAATCATTTCTTTCTTCTTCTTCTTGAACATTTGAGAAATCTTTCTCACTAATGTCCGGAAGTTCTCCAGACTGGTATTGGACTTTCATTGAGCTACAGGACGACGTGCTGATTGAAGATCAGGATACTTGAGGCGGCTCCGGTTTTTTCTATTGATCCCAGTCTCATCAATAGCACATAAGTAGCAGTCAGTGCTATAGTTTGTTGGCTATTGGGAATTCCAAATTTCAGACAAATGTTCTTGCACTTGGTTCACCAATGAATATACTCGGTACATGTCTTACATACCATGTACGGCATCCAAGCTTGATCTTGGCCATCAAACTGCTGAGCCGTATCTTGATAATATGTGTGGAAGTGAATGAAGCCTTGAATATCAGCAGTTTGAGTGACATGGGTCTTAGTGTAATCTGAGAGTCTCTGTTGTTGGGGTCGAACATCGTGATTTATATATTGAGAAATTGGCTCCTGAATTATATAACTAGTTATTCCTAATTGGCCCTAAAATGTGCTATGCTTACTACTACGTCCACGCGATATTTTGGCGGTAGACCTATATAAAAAAACCTTTCTGATTTATATTCTATATTGTATTGTACAGTATAATTGGTATTTTGAGATGTAAACACTTTTTTGCGTGTTATTCGTTTATACGTATTTTGGAGTCGTGTTTTAATATTTATCAAGCTATATTTGGCTGAAAAAACTTCTAAAATCAACTAAATACTTCCTAAATCAGCTAAAAATATTTAGACAATAAATTTCTTGTTGAGCAGTGTTATCAGCACTATCGCCATCATAATAATAATGGAGGATTATATGAAAATAACTTTACGTTACTGCGTTAGCCAAATTGATCTGCTGTCGTGTATCAAATCGTACACCACTGTCGATTTATTTTTTAAATACGTTAATGAAAAATTAAATTACAATGATAAGTCTAATAGTGAAATCAGAGGTTTCAATACAGTAAGCATTAGGCATTCATTCACTGAACAATTGGATTTACTCTCGGCTGAAATTATAACATTTTTGTGTGGGTTGTTTTCATTGCTTGGTGAGCGAAACATTCCATTGCTTTTTTGATAATTTGCCTCCACCTTTGAACTCTAACAAAGCAGGGTTATTGCAACTGCATAATTCAGCCGTTTTGACGTGCATTCTGGAGATGTACGAAGAATGACTGTCAATGGAGACGTGGGGGAGATGTATATTCTCATACGACATACTGTACCATCATATCGTAGGAAACTGTGGACAGACGTCTAGGCAGTATAGTTCAACATCTATATTCCCAACGCATATGTAAACGATGACACGTTGGTTTGCTGTATTTCGCAGGCTCACACTATAACTTTTGGATTTTTAGTGGATTCTATCTAGCAAATTTGTTTTAACTATTTAAATAATTTCTGCAAATCAATCTTTATAATATATTTGGTAATTTTCTTATAATCGTTTTGCTTTTGGTCGTGTGGAAAGATAATAGCAGGATTATAGCTTTATTATTTCTTATAATTATATTGATTTATTGATTCGTTTTACGGCTTATCGGAATATTTTTAGATTAAAAGAATTTTAGTTTTAAGATAATAATGATTTCGTGACTCCAGTCTTAATAAATAACACATAGCTGGGTGGAAGAAGAGATTGATTCATACCTTTCCCAAGGGTATTGGCGTGTAAGTGAATGTAACAAAGCCAACGATATTGGCATTCGTCTCTCCGGTTAATAATTCTGTATCATTATCCATTACACCACCCGCACATCCAAGCTTACAGCACCTGGTATTCCCAAGCATTCAATCATCTACGTACTAACCAGGCTCGTCGCTGCTTAACCTCAGTGATTTTACGGGCACTCGGCTCTTCGGTTAACAATTCCAAGCTATTATCGATGACACTACTCACACATTCAATCTTACAGCACTTGGTTTTCCCAAGCAATCTCTCATCTAGGTAGTGACCATGCACAACGTTGCTTAACCTCAGTAATCGTACGGGAACTCGGCTCTGATTAACAATTCCGAGCCATTATACATTACGCCACTAGCACATCCAAGTTTACAGCACCTGCTATGCCCAAGCAATCCCTCATCTAACCAGGCTCGACGTTGCTTAACCTCAGTGATCGTACGGGAACTCGGCTCTCCGATTAACAATTCCGAGCCATTATGCATTACGCCACTAGAACATCTAAGTTTACAACACCTGCTATTCCCAAGCAATCCCTCATCTAACCAGGCTCGACGTTGCTTAACCTCAGTGATCGTACGGGAACTCGGCTCTCCGATTAACAATTCCGAGCCATTATGAATTACGCCACTAGCACATCTAAGTTTACAGCACCTGCTATTCCCAAGCAATCCCTCATCTAACCAGGCTCGACGTTGCTTAACCTCAGCGATCGTACGGGAACTCGGCTCTCCAATTAACAATTCCGAGCCGTTATCAATTACATCATCCACATATGCTAGATTACAAAACCTGACGTCCTCAAGTGCTATTCGAATTAGATGTGATACACAATTTTGTTGAAACTACCGTTGGTATTGCTAAGTTGCTGTGGTTAGTTATTTGGTAAATCTCTTCTTTTGTGATTTTGTAGCACCAGTTTAAAGGATTTGATAAAGGATCGTCTACCTTATTGTTGGAACTTGACTAATGCATGGAATAATAATGCAACACAAAATGTACTTAGAACAAAATGTATTGAAACAAGAATGTGTACACAATATTTACATATAGTCTTTTGTATATTCCTGGTAAGACCGTTCCTAGAGAATGTGTTGACTGAGTCGCAGTCGGGCAGAGTCTCTGGTTGAATCTCTTGATTCCTCCCTCTCTTCCCGGTACCAACCATATTTATATGGTCGGTACTCCACTATGCAAATTAGGTGGATCCTACCACAACACTTATCAACCGGAATAGATTTTACAATCTGCTTAAAATTTAATGTAATAGATTAACGTAAGTGATCACACATACAATTCATTACATTCACAGTTTACAAAGGTTGAATCTGCAGTACCGAGAACGCATCATAATACAATATTAATACCAATACCTCTACTACTGCATTGTTAAAGATTCTGAATGCCATCTTGTGTTATTACGCGTACAATAGTGCAGCAATCTTTAAATGTGTAAGCCAAATGTGCCAGATGTCTTAAGATCATGCCTTATTCAGGTTCAATAGGGGAAATTCTAGAGACAGTAATTATAAATTGTTGAAATATCCATTCCATGCCTGTTGCAGGAATGGCAGCAGAACAGGTAAAACGTTGATCAGCGTTGAATAATGTTCTCTTCCAAAAACACGAAATTGAAGCGTTTGTCATAGAATATCACCCAAGAGACTGATGCTTAGTTTCAGGCATGTCTGTTCTGAGATAATACATTCTGAAAGATCTCATTCGCTATTTCTCTGTTGAAGACGCCAATAACCATCAATCTCAAGTAGGCGCCACGTGCTCTCATGTGGTTGATCTCCAGGAAACATTCACAGGGTACCAGAGGAGATGCGTAAGACCGTAATCGGGTTAAATCGAGCTAGAGGCACGGAAATGGCTAAAAACAACACATCTATGCTGCCCTTGAAATTGTTGTTTCTGTTACGTCAGTTAATTCCATCATACGATTGGCTTTCTTTACAAGGTCAGAATAGATATTCAATGCGCTGACAACTGATAGACTTGTGCAAGATAGATTATGGTGAACAGCTGGTCAAGCACGACACAGTAAACCAACATTCTTAGCTGTAGGCTTAACATTTGAGTCGATATAGTTGTTCCAAATCATATCATTAGAAAGCCTTGAATCGAGAAGGGACTATTAATTGGAGGTAGTTAACATTCATACTGACAAGAGTTAAAACTGTTCTCTGAGACGATTAAAAGAGAAAAAACTAACAGATCATCACATCTTCCCACTCATATCTACTTTTGCATGATTTCAATTGTCACTTATTTAAAATTTCTATTTTGGTTTAGGGGTGGTGAACATGCATACACTTTTCTTGCAGTTGATGCCAAGAGCAAGAAAACAGTGTGCGTGGCTGTTAGAAAAAAGATGAGCTAAAAATGCAAATTACAAAGCAGAGATACCTAAATTTCTATTTTGGTTGAGGGTCGAGGAAAAAATCGAATACCTACTCGATAAGGCACGAAACACAACTGAAGCTACTTAGCATTTTCATCTCTGACCACCGCTTTACCGGTGGTAGCGAAAAATGACGCAATGCCCAGCCACCAGTTGAACAGTGGTAGAGAAAAATAACTTAATACCCAACCACCGTTGAACGGTGGGTAAACACTTGCGTCGTGTTTTGCTATTGGTTGTCTTATTTTGAAGACCCAATCAGAAAAGCCGTAATATTCTGATTTCATGAAACGTTCTACCAATATAATCGGTCCTTTTCATTGTGTTTTGTGCATATTTTTTGGATAAAACTATATCGTTTTTATCATGAAGCGTTCAGAGTCTTAACCTGGACTGCCAGGGAAGCAATCAAGAAGTTATATTTTTTGTAACCATTTTAATATCTACCATAAAACATTACATACAATTTATTTGCGAATTTTGACTCAGGAGCTCTGGCAGAAGAGTTAAAATTGTTCAGCAAAGCAAGGCTCAAAGCATTAATCTAAAAACCATATGAGGCAGATCATCATTATTATTAGGTTTTCTTCCTTTTGTAAACAACGGTAGTAACTGCAAGTCGTTCTATTCACTTTATGATAATTAATTATTAAGAGAAAAAGTAATACTGATGAAGTTAAATTATTTTATAAATGGTCATTTCTAATTTAATCAACATAAAACAATTACATACTGTATATACTCTTCCTGAATTTAATAGAATTACACATTTATAAATCTACATTTCAGGAAAATAGACGAAGAAAAAATGAATGGACGACAGATGAAATTGTCAGCATGATGGAACGGGGACAAAAACAATGCCAATACATGAAACAGAATATAGGACACTAAACAAAGAAATAATGAACAAATGCAGACAGGCTAAAGAGGAATGGCTTGAAGAAAGATGTGCAGAAACTGAAAAAAAGAGTATCCCAGATAAAGCAGATATTCATAAATAATAAGAGAAATAACAAGACAAAACACATGCTCATAAACAGGATGCATAAAATCACAGAAATGTATGCAGATATTAGAGAAAGAAAATACTTCGAAGGTGGAACAAATATGTAGGAGAATTCTTCCACGACAACCGGCAATACACAGAATTATCGACGGACCGGACTTACTAAGATCTGAAGTGGAATCTGCACTGACCAAATTGAAAAGAAACAAAGTGGTAAGGTCAGACGGAATTCTAATAGAGATGCTGGTAGCCATAGATGTTTTCGGTACAGACAAGATAAAAGAAATAATAAATTAAATCTACAATATTGGTGGTATAACTGAGGAACAAAGTAGAACTATTTTCTTAGAAATAAATAAGAAGTCTTGTGCAATCGATTGAGAAATCCTTCGAATAATCAGCCTATTGAGCTATATAACAAAAAATTATGATCAGAGTCCTGGCGAATACAGCGTGCAGCAGAATGAGATAAGATATGGGACAATAGTAGTGCAGAAAGAGCAATACAAATGCAGAAGAGCGTGTACCTGTGTTTCATAGATTACGCAAAGGTTTTCGATAAAGAAAGCCACAGCCATCTTTTGGAAATGCCCAGCAACCTTGTCATATTTGGGAATTATATTAAAATGATCAAGAACCTTTACTGGCAACATACCTCCTGCTGCCTGATAGAAAATAAAACCAAGAGACATGGGTGTAAGACAAAGATCTATGTTCTCACCGGACTTATACAACATACACTGTAAGATGATTTTGAGAGAATTAGATGTCCTACCAGGATTCATTATTGACGGGCACCATCTTAACAACATAAGATATGCCGATGACACAGTGTTGATTGCAAAATCGGGAAGAAAACTACAAACACTCCTACAGAAGGTAGAAAAGAAAGGATTAAATATCAACTGCAGGAAACGCGTATAAATGGCTGTTATCAACAGGATGAGATATACGAGTTATCGCTCTTCGTCATCAATTTTATCAAAGTATGTCGATATGAAGAACAGCAAATGAAGACAATAATATAAATGGAGCCTATAATTCTGGCGAAATAAACATCAACAGAGAAATATATTTCAAGGTGACCTTTTGTCTTCTTTGCTATTTTCTATATGCCCAATAGCATTAATCAGCGGACTTAACAGGATGAAATATGGCTATAAACTACCTCAAAACAAAATAAGCCATCTATTTTACATGGATGACTTAAAGTTGTATGCTAAGGAATGACAGTAAGCTAGAAGGTCTCATGAAAATAGTAAAATGTTTCAGTGATGACAGTTGAATGGAATTCGGTTTGGATAAATATGCTAATGTCACAATTTTACCAGGATCACTACAACAAACCACCTCTATTAGCGTAGACCCTGGGGTAACAATCAAAGTTTTAGAGAAAGAAGAAGCTTTTTACTACTTCGGTGTAAATGAAAGTAAAAGAATTCACCATAAAAATGAAAGAAATACTACGAAAAGTATAC
Organism: Acanthosepion pharaonis; assembly: GCA_903632075.3. Taxonomy (NCBI): domain Eukaryota; kingdom Metazoa; phylum Mollusca; class Cephalopoda; order Sepiida; family Sepiidae; genus Acanthosepion; species Acanthosepion pharaonis. The sequence goes on along the minus strand of CAHIKZ030000161.1, from coordinate 1,995,872 downwards.
TATAGAAGGGTGCGGCCGATATTGAGAACGGAATTGAATTCACCTTGACATCCCAGTGGATCAATATAGTTTCAAAATCTAAATTATATCAGAAGAATTGATTCTAAGACAAGAAAGCTTATTTCTAAGCATAACATGCATCATTCAAAGGCGGATGTAGACTGTCTATACATAACCGCGTAAAAAAGGTGGAAGATATCTTCTTCAGCTAGAATTGTGATACAAGACAAAAACTTACTAACTTACATGGATGCAAAAACTTACTAACATAGATGGATGCAAAAACTTACTAACATACATGGATGCAACAAAGGATGATACAATGGATGATACAATTAATTAAACGACACGAAGACAGAAAGAAAAATATTTAATCATGAAAAAAGGTTTTAAATACAAACGAATTCAGTAGATTATGTAGAAATGCAAATCAAACCCAAGTACAAACTGTTGAAGCAAAAACAAATATTAAAAAGAAAACCAAGGATAATGCTCTTGTACTAATGAAACAATTCTTGCAAGATCAACCTCTGCATGGCCAATATCCACATTGCTTTAATAAGAAACTACAAACCATCTACTGTCAGTATGCTCTGTACTGGCACAAAACAAATATAAAAATCGTCACGAGACAGTAGGGCAATAATTACACTGGACAATATAGAAACACATTGTGAAAGAAAGATGTTAATAAATAATGGTATCAAGAAAACCCAGCACCGGTCACAGAAATAGACATCACATTTCTATGGATTAAACCATCTTCACAGCCCGGAAGATTAGGCCGGGCATAATTTTCAAAAACCAAAAAGAAAATAAACTTGCCTACTAATTGATATGGCTTGCCCAGCTGACTGTAACATAGCAACTAA